>CABFVZ010004694.1:0-44180 GCA_902151445.1 Timema monikensis | reverse complement strand
TCAGAGGAAAGTAGGTCAGGGGGTGGGGGGAATAACGGTAAATCAAGGAATGTGTGACGTAGTGGAGCGAGCGACCGCTCTAACTACTAATAACCTATAGGGCTTACCTTATAAGAGCTATTGAGAAAAATTAATTTTGGATTACGAGAATCCCCAGAAGGGATATGAATGCCTACCTGATCAAGGGTGAATTTTCAAGAAATGTTGCTATTGAAACTATTAAAAACAAATAATAATAATGATACTAATAATAGTAAACGTGTGATACTTATGAATGCAACAATTTAAATATTGTGGAAGGTTTATAACAAATTTAAGCTTTTCATTTTAGAAAGCACAGTGGTTTCCCTACACAAATTAAATGGCTAAAAATAAATCAAACATGATAGGTGCACCCTTAAGGTGGGGATGCAGGGAACGCGACAAAAGATAAGTGTTTTTACAATGTTCATAGAAAAACTTGTTTTGGTCAAAATAAATCAAATATTGCTGCTATAATTAGAGTTTAATTTTCCTCACATGGTGGCCTCAACAACTGTTAAATATCTATCAAGGGTGTCCTATAATTTCATGCGAAATTTTTCTCTTCATTTAAAAATTTTGCCATCTAATACTGCTGCGCCCATGTTTGTATAGAAGCAACATTTAATTTATTTTGATTAACAAAATGTTTTACCATAAAAACTGCCAAAACACTGTTCTTTTCTAGCGTTACCTGCATCCCCAACTTAAACCATGTGACCGCCGATGTGTGCCACGAACTTTTGATAAATACAATTGTTTGGAATTACTGTCAAGACTGACATACAATCTAAGGTACGCGTCTAGTTGTTTATCTAAATCGTTATAACGTCTGGCTATATAGTTGAATTCATTATTCGATTCCCTGGATTGACTAAAACACTATTACTGGATAAATTGTGGCTTTTCTTTTCTCAGCGATGAATAAACGGGTGGAGGGCCGGGGGATATTTCTGTCCAAGAGTCAAGCTAGCTTTTAAGACCTGTGTAGATATAATTGAAGTTTGTTTATGAAATACGGTACATGTTAAATAATTGCAATAAAATTAACTGAGGTTTGGGGTGAACTGGTGGCGTAAGGCCTTCAGTCTCGCATTAAACTGAGTAACCGCAAACAAAGAGGTCATAGCTTGAACCACTGGTGGCAACCCAGTAGTAATTTTAATATATTACTAACCGCTTTAATGCAGGTACATTTACTCTAACCTAACTTGTCATGTTCAGTACATTTGCTCACATAGCTTAAAGCGTCAGGCTCGACGAGATTTCTCATTAAAGGGAAGGTAGAGCTTTAAATCCCTCCTGGGGGATGTTTTTCAACAAGTGATTTATTGATGTGAGGCTTTCCCACTCGCTCTCCACGCTATTATGCGTTCATGCCTTCTAATTTACTTTTCTGATACCATTTTCTTACATTGAGGCGTTAACTATACCTTGAGTTAAAATTTATCAGTAAGTTTATAATAAATATACACTTCATCCCAAATGTTTGTAATAAGGTGTTAATAATCCTTGTTTTAAAGGTAATAACAAATTAATGGTTCAGCACAATAGCACACTCACTTTGACGAATTACTCTACGGCTACATCAGAGTGAGATCATATATACTCTTAAAGGATAAAAGAAGGATACAGTACATTCACATATACAGTAGTATATTATAGTTTGTAAAATACATTCAAAAATCTGTTATAAATACCCAGATACCCATTTTGAAAATTATTGTTAAAACCATTTTCAAACAAATTTCAATTTCTTTTAATCACTCACTAGGAAACTACTATTAAATTATTTTTTCTCTGAAAGACAAGTATGCCCTAAGCCCTTCTATCTGCCAGTGCCTTATTTAATAATATAGTTAAAAACATTTTTGACAAACCTTGATTGTTCAAAAATCAGCCATCAAGGACTATCCTTAATTTTAGAGTAAGAATTAAAATTCAGGTCTCTCCTGAAACATGACCAATGACCATATCTAAATATAAAGTTTAAACGAAATTTAAAAAAATATTGACCGTAGCCCCAGGCATAGACAGACAAAAGGGGAGACAAAATTGTAAAATCTACTTTTTTTTATTTGGACGGGGGATTGAGGGGAGGAATCACGTAATTCTCCCAGATACATAATAATCTCAATGAAGAAAATTCCCACTATTATAATACTTTATCCATACGAAAAAGTAAATTTAGTTACTTTACCTTCGAAAGATCCTAATCAAAGCGTTTTATTCGTTCATGAACAGATTGTATATTCTCTTTGTGCCACGTTTATCTTCACAGTCATTGAAACTAAGCTAAGAAACACGCAGACCCCTTCAGATCGTATTTATTAAAATATGTTTTAAGATAGGAATTAAATAAGTAACATCAGTGTTGGCTTTAAGTTTCGAACTACAATTTAACCCTCCTTAACAAAAATAAGATATAAATATAGGAGGCCCAAAAACAATAAACAAAAAGGAGCAGAAAAAAGGGGGGCAATATGAGTGAGCGGTTAGAGTTCAGTTTTTGAATATCTTAGATCAAACATTCGAAAACTCAGATCACACAACTCACACCAGTTGCGGGAATAAATTTAAAGACGATCATCCTCATAGAACTCATATATAGGAATGTATATATTCCAAATTTAAAAAAAAAGATACCACACATAAATATAAAAGGACCTAAGAGTATGATGAGTCATAACATTAAGGCATGCTTGAAGTAGTTTTATGTTAATATTTATTCTTTATAGAATTTAATTTGATATACAATTTGTAATGAACATGAAGCGTTAAACAGAGAAGTTAGTTAAATTATTCTGGCATCTTCGAAAGATGTTAGAAAGTATATTTTTAAACGCCAGAAGTAGAGAACAACATTAAAGTCAAATAAGGCTTCAGCTCAATCACAACATTTGCTAAAAACAATAACATCCATCCACAACTTTCCTTACGGAACAACTAACATTATTACGTTATTCTCAAAAAGGTCAATTATCAAAATTACATCTCCTACAATTTATTGAATGAGCCCATAAATATTCTTTGTAATCTCTAATTTAATTACCTACCTCACGTTATACAATTAACGCTAAAACAATTCCTAATCATAATATATCTCATAGGACAGTTTCAACACAAACAATAATTATAATTTAACCTTTTGTGACATTATTATCAAAAGAAAACTTTCTGAGCATAATGAAAAGTTTAGACCTCATCGTAAGTTTCTTGTTTGCAAAAGAATTAGAAAAAACAAAAAAACATGTAACTTATGGTCTTTGACAAAAAATAAATACTGACATTATTTAGTTAAGTTAAAGTATCGATAGTTTTCCAAATACTAAATCGATCCTCATTAATACTAGTTACAATATCGATATCCTCTTAACAATCGATAAGTTCAACTGAATTTAATTACATCTAATTTAATGGATTACACAACTGATCTTTTATATGTAAAATACTTAAGTGATAGCTGAGACATAATTTTAAAAATTCAAATAAAAATATATGTATACCAAAAAGAAAAAATATTATGAAGCCAAAGAAAATTTTGATCTTACATTTGGTCTATATTAAGCCGTAACTTCTCCTTACTCAAATATAGCCAAGTCCAAGAGTGTTGACAAGTTGCCCTGTCGGCACTATATATGCAAAACAACCCAGAGCACATTGGATAATGGGATATTGGGTGGGGGAAAAACATATGGAACACTCGGTAAGTAAATATGCATGGCTAGAATTGCTTCTACACTATTCTCAGAGCTCCGGGACTGTTCGAGAACATCAACGAGTATCATATATTTGCAACTCGAGTTCTTTGCCACAAGTTCACAACACATACAACTCTTGTGGGCGTGGCTTGAAACTTGCCGCGACGATCAGTCTAAACTTTGTCTCAGGTGTGCATAGTCGTGTTATTGTTTTCTCCCGACGTGTTGTGCTCCGACGCTGGGGCTGGTGAAACGGGGTAAGTAATACATATTTCTTCTATTCTTGTAGCCTAATGCTACACATTACAATAATCCTTAATTTATAGTTTTATATATACACATTAAATATACAAAACGATCAAGTTTTTCGCCGTAAACTACATGCTTAGAATCAATCTTCACTCTTTTAATTTATGTTTGAATCGATAATCATAAAATATTGCTATTTCAAGGTTGATCTATTTAAGGAAAATAATTAGATAGTTTTTATTATTAATATAAAATGTGTATATGTTAAATATTTTAAATTCAATGACATTAGTACATAAGTGATAAGAACGGTAAACCTCAAGTGTTATTCACTCTGATTCAGTTCTGGATTTTGTTGATGATAATACTTACTTTATATATATTTATGTATATATACATATACATGTCAATACGTTTGTTGTACAATACAATTATTAAAAATATCCAAGCAATTACAGTGGCGTGGCCTAAAATGTTGCCAGGGTGCGCAGAGCTAGTAAGATCAATGAAAACATATTCCCATGTGAGGTATGTAGAGCAAAGCCCATATATGATTGAATCAAATAGCCTAAGCTATCATTTATGCTTTTTAGTAAGGATTACTCCAGCTAGATATCATGTTCTGATAATTGAAAAATGACATCTGGACACGGGAATCGAACCCGGGACCTTTGGCTTAGTGTGCCAATGCTCTTACCACTGAGCTATCCAGGAATCATCCCGTGCTTAGGGTCATTCTTCACTCATGTTTTAAGGCAGAGTCTATGATGGACTTGCGGAAATCGTCGGTTACAAANTAACTAGATGGAGTAATCTTCACTAAAAATTATAAATAATAACTTTGGATATTTGATTCATTAATATGCAATCTCGTACAGTTATAATAAGTGTACAAGTGGCAGCAATAAGCCAACTACCGAGTCGAAGGTGACTGCGTTATCTGATAGCTCGTGATCTTAATAAATCCCACATTTGTAGCCGACAATTTCCGTACGTCCATCATATACTCTGACTTAAAATATAAGTGAAAAATGAACCTGTACACAGGACTAATCCTAGCTAGCTCAGTGGTAAGAGCATTGGCGTACTAAGCCAAAGGTCCCGGGTTCGATTCCCATGTCTAGGTGCCATTTTTCAATTTTCTGAATACGACATATGATTGTTCAAACGAAGACAGAGTGCGTGAATGCGTGGTTGACGTAGAGGGCGTGATCCCCACCCAACTTGGTACTTTATGAGAAAGTCTCCCCCAATTTGGTTCTTCAAGGGGAATGTGCCCTCCAAAAGATAATTTATTGACCGATTTTTAAATAGTTTACTGGCGAAATTTCAAATATTTCACACGCGCATTGTGTGGCCTTATTAAACAGAACTACCTTTCTTCATTTATTTGGCAGTAGCCTGCAAGTGCCAACTTATTCTGTGAGGTGAATATATACTTTACTTATCTATGTCACCTACTTGTGTCTGCCTCAAATACAATTAATCACGGGATTTTGTCACACACATAAAGCTGTTTTAGACAAGATCATAATGTATTATATTATTTAAACAAGCTTATATATTCTGAAAATTGAAAAATGACATCTGGACACGGGAATGGAGCCCGGGACCTTTGATTTAGTACGCCAAAGGTCCTGTGTTCGATTCCCGTGTCCAGGTGTCACTTTTTAATTTTCAGATTATATCTAGATGGAATAATCCTCACTAAAAGCATAAATAATATAGTTGGATATTTGATTCCTAAGTTTATATATGTTGTTAATGAAAGAAGAAAGGTGTTGTAAAGTCACTGTTCACTCAAATTAATCGTTAATTATTTAATACAGAATGAGTAACACTCTTATAATTTAGCCTATATTAATACCTTATTTCAAATATAGAACAAATTGAGGAAAAGGTATATACCTGTTTTAATCTGAGGTGGAACTGGAGATCTTGAATTTATAATAATGCTCAGCTGAAACAGAATAATTTTAGTACTAAAATACGTATTTAATTGTTATTAAAGAATAGCCTCCATGCATATGTTAATTTAGTAATGATTAGAGAGGTTCACATTAATCATTTGTAAGTCAAATTCCATCCGCCTCCGCCTAAAATTGGAGAATAAGGACTGTTAATTAAGTATAAGGACTGTTAATTAAGTATAGTTTTAACAAGCATCTGCTTACCCTGGCAACAAACATTCCACGGCATGACACTGGGCTAAAAGCCTTGTGCGTTTATACTATTTGTGTTCCGTAATTGAAATTTTAGCACTCTCATAAGTTTAACATGAAAGAGAAATATATGTTTTTTAAGCCTGTGCGAATCCATCGATTTCAATTTAAAATCGAATCCGAATCTTGGCTAACTTACTCGGATCGAATCAGAATCGAATATAATGCCTACAAAAGTTGAGTCAGATTTTAATCGAATCTCATGCCTAAAAATTGTTTTGAGTCAAATCCTAATCGAATCTCATGCTAAATTTATTTTATCGAATCTCATGCTTTTTTTAAAAAAAAGCATCAAATATTATATTTTAAAAGTAGGTTCAGAACTAAATCGATTAATTTATTTTAATATTAGGCCTACTATGATGATGTTTCAAATCTGATGTGTTGAGAATTTTACCATGCCACTTTCCGAATCCAATCCAGTAATAAAATATTTCAAAAAAATGTTTATTATAATTTTAGACACATTTTGAGTGTATTTAAAAAATGTTTAATAAACTAATCTCAAATAAAGACCACACCCCTTTTTTAATCATAGCAGGGCTACAAGATATTCACTCTCACAAACAATTGTCTTCAACGTCATTCATTTACGAACTGGAACTCAAGTTAATTCCTCTCTTCTCTAACACGCATCTGTTTTCCTGTCCAATAATATATAATATATTAAGTAAGAATGGATTATAGAATCAAATTTTACCTAAGCCCATCGAATCCGAATCGAAGATGTATCGAGATTAGAAAACTCGAATCGAATTCAATTATTCCCACACCAATATTAAAAATGTCGAAGGTTTGCACAGGCTTAATGTTATTTGAAAGAGAAATAAGTTCGTTCCAAAATCCAACCTCATCGACAAATATAATTATTATTCTGGCCAATAAGCACGTTAACAAAGGCAATTCTCTCGTTTTGTATGGTTTGCCGGTGATGATAAGGTTGGGGTAGAATCACTGCCGGGTGTATCGAAGGTAGTTTCCCCATAATTACTACCCGTTTTTCACACAAATGTGGGTGCAATTTACCTAAATTATATGTATTTCACTATTGTAAATATCGGTATGCGGATATTACGGAAGAATAGTATGACGCAAGGTGCAGAAAAAAAAAATCAGTAGTATCATATACTTTTCTTTCAAAAATATTAACTCTACTATATAAAATCCAATTTAAAATTCGTCAAGTAAGAAATGTTAAATTCGATTACCCACCCTAATTTTATTTCAAGGTCAAAACGAATTGCCAACTTAATCTATATTTCCTTAACTTCCTCCCCCCCCTCCCCCCCACACATCTACATCTCTTACTCTAACTTTTATGTTTCTACTTTAGCGCACAAAGATAAGGACAAAATGCAGTGGACGTCTATTGCTGCCAACATGCCCCTCTTCTTATTTCCTTTTTTGTGTGTTTTTCTTCTTTACATTTATGACCTTATGATGATGGGAGGGAAGAGAGGAGTGGACACAGTATAATGTAGTTTGTCCACCAGTCTAGTGTGGACCTTCAGGGAGATTTCAACTGTGATCAAAACTAGAATGCTGGACGAGAATTGGATGGACTCGAGGCTGTGTGAAAAGTGTCTGCAGTTTAGGAACTACTTTACGACCTACACTATTATACGATTAGACTTTCAGTTACGTCTCGCATATTTCACGTAATGCCTCTATTTTTGGGAATGATTTTGACCATAAGAATTCGTTTATTCGCCTGATAGTCGTAAACACAAAATGTTAAATGCCCTAAGGTGATATTTCAATGCTATATTTATTTTATAAAAGGGACATGGTGTAACTAAGACTATTCATCAAAGATGTTTTATAAAATATTGTATTTTTACCAATTTTTTACAAAACATTTTCACTAAAGAACACGTGCCAAGGTTTTACCTAACAAAATGTCGAAATTGGAAAGATTAACTTGGGAATGCAAAGCAGTTAAAAATATAATTTGTACATTATGAATATAATGTTATCTTAAATGACACAAACCCTAAATTTGGCAATAACATGATTAAATGTATTTATTTTTAATTAATTGAGGAACTATGTTGACCAAATTTTTAAATTTACACAATCCATTTGTAAATATTTTTGACATGATTGGCGTCCATTTTTGAAATTTAATCTATCCTACAAATTTTGAACAAAATCTAATGCACTAACAGATATTTTATCGAGGGCAGTATCAACTCTTTTACTATATATTTAATAAAACCATTGCTTTTCTTTTATAAAAATAAGCACGACAGTGTAATAATACCACCATTAGAGTTTATCGTCGGCCCGTTACTTAACGGTAAGGCAATATACGATTGGTGACCTGGCGGTCTAGGGGTAAGGTGTCGGACTTCTGTGCTGGCGGCCGGGGTTCAATCCTCGGGCCCAACACATATTTATCTGATTACCAAACCCTTCCTTTCACCTCTGACAAGACATCTTGTGAATGTGGGGAATGCCAGGCCTCCACCGTGGTTCGGATTCCACGTTAAACTGTAGGTCCTCCATGTCATCTCATAATCACCCTACCATTACACATTAGCGTAAGTGCGTATAACCCAAACGGTTAGTAAGACACGGTGCTAATAATAATATACGATTCACAATGTTAGCCCATTGATATTTTACTTGACAAGCTAAACGGCTATCACTGTAGAACTATGTGGAGTATGGTATAAGAAGTAATACATGCTTTTGGAATTCAAGCCACTACTTTAAAGTGCTTGAACTAAACCCCCCTCATTTATGATTGTTTCTGCAATCCTAAGGATACATTATTTAATGTATACAAATCGAAATACTTACAATACACGATTAGGTATTTTTAAATTTCCAAGTAGTTTAATGATTTTGTGGAAGTCCGATTAAAATTTTGATGTTGCTTAACATTTAGTCTGTCTTGTTCAGATAATAATAAAATTATTTGCACTAGTTTTGGGTATTAAGCGTCACAATGTAGTATTCTCTCTTATTAGGCTAAATAAATATATGGATAATTTAGCCAATCTATTATATTTGTAAAGCGTATAACTCGAATGGGTAGTAAGACGTGGTGCTAAATAAAAATACTATATTTGTATATAGCCTATGTGTGTATATTCATGGATGCGGCTATAGCCGTAGCTAACAAATATAATAGGTAGGCAATTTAATTCCTAATAAAATGTGCATTCGTACAATTGTCACTGTAGCTTACTATTAGTAGAATAATAACAATAAAAAAACAGCGTAAAGCCCTCTCGATTTGAAGATGGCTGTGATTTCTGATAGCTTGCGATCTTAACTGATCACTTATATGTAGCTGACGATTTCCGCATGTCCATCACATACTCTGTCTTAAAATATGTCTTAAGAATTATCCTGGGTATGGGACAGCGCCTAGATAGTTCCTACTTAGCCAAAGGTTCTGGGTTCGATTTAAGTATTCAAGTGTCCTTTTTAAATTTAAAGAATATAAGTAGGTATATTTTTTAAATGTTGTGTTGACACTATATTGATTTTTAATATTTGTTAACTATAGCAATAATTTTAGTATTAATTCACAGTTCCTATAAATTCTTAACGTATGTGTGCCATCTAATCTATAAGATTTATATAATTATTTATATTACTACTTGTGCTTTAGTCACTTATATTAAACCACCGAGAAACTTTCCATTGAATAGAAATATCTAACATTTTATATGATTAATGAATAAAACGTATTCATTATATGGAAAGTAATTTCAGTCTTATTCAAACCCTTTTTTTATGTATGGGAAAAACAGTTCTTGCTACCGCCCCCTCGGAGGCTCCAACCGACTTGTGCTCATTTAAAAACGACTGTTCGATGTGAAACGTTCAGGCAGGAACATCTGTTTTCACCCGTTTTATCAACCCCATCGACTCCAAATCAATGTACTAAAATAGAACCACCTAATGACTTTCGACCAAAAGGGCTTGAAAACTACTAATGATTCCTACACTCTAGGGAACTTCCCTCTGGGAGTTGTCGATAAACAAGGCGTGAGTGTAAATATTAAATCTGAACATTAACTTTTACCTTTTGCGGTAGCACTCTCTTAACAGCTGTGTATACCCGCAGCGGTGGTTGAGCGTTAGCGTTAACACGTATCTCTTTCTAGTGCGTTTAACGCAGGGAACATTAACAAATCAACCACCTACATCAATGTGCAGACTAAACGTCTAGTTGGTCTAGTCTGGTTTGTCAGTGACTGGAATGAGGTTTGAATCTCAGCCGAATATGGCTGTATAAAGGTGGGGGGTCAGAGGAGACAGGCTCCCCATTGGAAATTGATGGATCATCCCTTCTCCTTACGGGTTTATCCACACGTATACGTATATACATCTAAAGAAGTTGTTTTTTGTAATTTTACTATTAATTATATATTCCGCTAGCCAAATACTAACTAACCAGTAAACCCTTGCGAAACTTTCGCACATTCAACCTCTCCCCTTCGCCCCCCCCTCCCCCAAAAGGTTGATTTTTCTTTTAACTTAGATTTTAAACAAACAATATGTTTTAACGTAAACTGAGTATGCTAAGTCAGAAGTCGGTAAAAAAAAATCCTATCCACTGATACCTTTGTTCATCGCGGTAGGCTTTGTATTAGTTGAGAAAAAGGGATGTTAACAACACAAATAATACGAGTATATAGAATTCTTAGTACCGCGTCTTACTACCTCTTTAGGTTAAACGCATATGTGGACATACTAATTACGCTAGTGAGTTAGGGATGAAGTAGATTGTTTTTAGAGAATGTGTAGCTGAATTTGTTTGGAGGGAGAATGGAAAACGATTTAAAAAAAAATACACCTGACTGGGATTCGAACTCTGATTCCTCCTGTCATCGGCAGCCTAGTCAAACAGGAGAGTGACTCCTTAGGCGATGTAGCCTCTGAAGCAGGTCACTAAATATTTATTACTTTAATATTCAACTACTAGTGTACTAGGTAATTTTACATAATAATAAAATGAAGAGGTTCTATGTGTGTCTGTCATAATCATTGCGTGATATCTACCGCGCACAAAGGTCTTAAATTTAAAAATTAATAATTCTTATACACAAACATGTACACCTCGAAACTGAATTTTAAATTTTTGATTAGTTTTTTTTATCTATTAAAAAATAGTCGGAAGTAATAAGATGAATATTTTTTCTGTTTGTTTCAAGGGGAATAAAAGGTTTCTTGGTGTAATTATGCAATGCATTGCACTGATACCGCTGGAAAAGTCAGATACATCTGCTAGTCCATTATAATATCCTATTCTATAACTAGCTTTTAAAATATTTCAATAACCAAAATTGTTTTTGAAACATCAAAATTGTATCGGAGAACAAAGGACGTTTCTTGATATGAAACGAGTTAATTGGTCTAAGAAAAGGAGTAAAATAAGTTTGTTACTAACCGTAAGATTTTTCTGAAGGAATACAGACACCATCCGAAATTCTCCACTCTCAAATTTATATATTGTTATATACAAACAATATCGACATATTAGGTCAAATATCTTCAGGAAATTTCCGCTCCCCCTAGAAAAATTAGCTTTCCACGCCTTTGCAGACGAATGTCTGAGGGAGTTTCCTCCTAAATAGTTTCCCACTCTTCCTCAACGCATATGCGGCCACCCTTTAAAATCAATTATACCTTACCAACTCCTACCCCATTAATTTGATTATATTTGGATAACTCATACGGGTAGTAAGACGTTGCACTTAAGACTTCATAAACTAAACGGGCATGATATAGGATATTCTCATGCATATAAACTAAACAAGTAGTAAGACATGGTGATAAAAAAAATATATATATGTAGGCTTCTACAGAACTCAATGATATTACCTGGTCAGTAATCACATGTTTATATAGCTATCATATCACATGTTTGTATAGTTATCATATTACATGTTTGTATAGCTATCATATCACATGTTTGTATAGTTATCATATCACATGTTTGTATAGTTATCATATCACATGTTTGTATAGCAATAGTATCACATATTTGTATAGTTCATATCACATGTTTATATAGTTATCATATCACATGTTTGTATAGTTATCATATCACATGTTTGTAGAGCAATCATATCACATATTTGTATAGTTATCATAACACATGTTTGTATAGTTATCATATCACATGTTTGTATAGTTATCATATCACATGTTTGTATAGCAATAGTATCACACATTTGTATAGTTCATATCACATGTTTATATAGTTATCATATCACATGTTTGTATAGTTATCATATCACATGTTTGTGGAGCAATCATATCACATATTTGTATAGTTATCATATCACATATTTGTATAGTTATCATAACACATGTTTGTATAGTTACCATATCACATGTTTGTATAGTTACCATATCACATGTTTGTATAGTTATCATATCACATGTTTGTATAGTTACCATATCACATGTTTGTATAGTTATCATATCACATGTTTGTATAGTTATCATATCACATATTTGTATAGTTATCATATCACATGTTTGTATAGCAATAGTATCACATATTTGTATAGTTCATATCACATATTTGTATAGTTATCATATCACATATTTGTATAGTTATCATAACACATGTTTGTATAGTTACCATATAACATGTTTGTATAGTTACCATATCACATATTTGTATAGTTATCATATCACTATGTTTGTATAGTTATCATATCACATATTTGTATAGTTATCATATCACATGTTTGTATAGTTATCATATCACATGTTTGTATAGCAATATTATCACATATTTGTATAGTTCATATCACATGTTTATATAGTTACCATATCACATGTTTGTATAGTTATCATATCACATGTTTGTAGAGCAATCATATCACATATTTGTATAGTTACCATATCACATATTTGTATAGTTACCATATCACATGTTTGTATAGTTACCATATCACATATTTGTATAGTTATCATATCACATATTTGTATAGTTATCATAACACATGTTTGTATAGTTACCATATCACATGTTTGTATAGTTACCATATCACATGTTTGTATAGTTATCATATCACATGTTTGTATAGTTATCATATCACATATTTGTATAGTTATCATATCACATGTTTGTATAGTTATCATATCACATGTTTGTATAGCAATCATATCACATATTTGTAGAGTTATCATATATGTTTATATATATTATATAACATGTTTATATAGGTATTTCTTTATTACTATAGGTAACATATCGTCATCTTGATTTAAGTTTACGGCATCAGACTCATATTACAGTTGGTTAAAGTTGAAGGGAAGATAGAAGACTCGAATACTAACCGACACCATCGAGGATGCTTTTCCAGGTGTGATTTTTTTTTCACGCCGTGTCTTTCCCTTCCTTGCTCCACACTTTAGTAGATGCATTCCCTCGACTATACTTGTCTTACCCTTACCCCTATTTTTTTTATGCATAACGATTTACTACCATTCTGGAATACCAAAAAATAATCAAATTCAGTGGGTGAGAGATAGTGGAGGTAGGGAAACCATCTAAGAAGAAACGCCTTCAGTACAGTCTGACGTTTAGTCAAGTTTAGTTTGGTGTCCATCGATACATGTGGTTACATCTTTAATAATCCTTTATTTGTGTCCACTAGAAAGAGATGCATGCTAAAAATATGTTTGTAAAATATCCATCCACATTTAAACTTTCATAGTAGATATTTGTTTTCTGGTTGTGAAAGTAGTAGTTGGTATCTGTACAGGTGAACACGTGTACTAAAGCGTTAGTATCGTTTAGTTTGCGGCGATGGAGTGGTTGGGGTTTAAGATCAAGCTGGGTGTCTAAGAGTTTTTTTATATAAATAGTTTCCCACTTTCTCTTTTCGCGAATTCAACTACATTTTCCTTAAATTATACCTTCATAGTTACTTATAAATTTGTATTTTTATATGGATTGTTCGGACGTAAAGCGATGCATAAAAAACTACAATATTGGGCAAATTAAACTTTTCCTCCCAACCGTACATAAATAATACAAATCATTTGAAACCAAACAAAATATTATTGATTAAAAAATAGTTGTTTTCATAGAAAATTTGCAGATTTTACAATTCGTAAGGTGTTATTCATTGAAATATTATGACGTTATCAAGCACTAAACATATTAATCGACTTATTTATTGGATGTAAACGCTATTAGCGCACTATCCTTGCTTGGTTGTATGACAAACACAACAACTAAATCCAAGTCCATTAATTCGCGTAACTTCGAAAAGGAAAAACCTCCCATTTTTATATTGATACATTTTGGTTCCATTCTTACTGACCTTGTTTAAAAGAGGAAACAAACAAAAATAATATCACAAAAAGGAGAAAGGATTATTGTAAAAGTATGTAAGAAATATATAGAAAAAACATAAAAAAAGAGTAACACATCTATGGGTTTAACAACTAGCACCAAGTTAATACTATAGTGGTCAGGTCATCCTTCTATGGGCACTGTGCCATCACTTCCACTCTCACCCCTAGATGTAACTGAGAGTGAACTGTCAAGCAAGGGGGATGGATGGACGGACATTGTCCGGCACCCTCCTCGTAGCCAAACAACCCTTATACGCAGGCAGTATGCAGTAATGGAGTTTTTATCATAGAAACATTTCACAGTCTCTGCATAAGAAATAAGATGGGATTTTCTTCCACCACTCCCCTCATCCCTTTTACCCCCTCCTCTTGCCCTTGTTCTACCCTCGGCCATTGCGACACTATCATACAAAGGGGGTGTATGTAATGGGAGATTCTAAAGCCCTTCGTGATATTACATAGTCACGTATGCTCACGTGTTTACATGGATTTTACTTTGAAAAATGGTGAATAACTAACTTAAGCAGCCCAATTTCTTTATTTAATACAGACTTTTTTTCTAGCAAACATTGATAACATTTTGAAATTTCATTGGTTTTATTTGATAAGTTTTGATAATATAGAGATATCTAATAAATGTATGAGGAAAAACTCGTATGGATAGAGTCAATAATGTTGAGTGCTGAAGGAGCTCGGTTTGAAAGGGAATCCAATAGACCAATGTGAAACAAGAACCTTAAGTTGGTTTGTGAATGTTGAAAGGATGAGTGTGAATCGAGAGTCGAATCAAATATATCATGACGGTAGAGTGTATAGATCAAAAGGAAGGGGTAGGCCATGTAAGTAAGACGTGTTTAAATATTGTAGACGAATGTGTGAAAAAGAGAAATATTAAGAGTTTTAAGAATAAAAGAGCATGTATGACTCGGTGCATGGATGTTGTTGAAACGAAGGGAGTATGTAAAGATAGGGAAGGGTGGATAAAGTTAGTGAGGATGTATCAAATACGGGGTTGTTGATTTTTTTAGCTATATGCACAGTTTCTTATCCACCTCGTAATGGAACGGCGTAATTAGGATGTATTATGATATCTATCAAAAGTGACAGCTGCAGATCACATGACCTGACATAATGTGAATGTGAAAGTAGACTTAAAAAAAATTCAGATAAGGTTGTCCCTATGTAAATTGGATTTAAGCAATGTCTTGTATTTAAGGTTTTATTAATATCTTAGATTCCATTTATACTTGGAATGAAAACTTATACTAAGATTGGCATTATTGTAACAGGTTGTCTACAGCTCGTGATAAAGTTATGGAATTTTTTGTCAGAAAAATATCACTAATCATTGATAATCATGAATATTGTGAATCATGGTAAACATTTTAGTAAGAATAATATTTTTAATATATATATCGCTACACACATATGCATGTTAATATACTCTCCTATTATATTTTTTATGAACCGTGTCTCACTTCCCATTGGAGTTATCCGAATATTTACAGAGGGGGTAGATATGAAGAAGGTAACATTTAAAGGGAAAAAACTTCATTTATATGGAGAGAGAGAGTGAGTGGTAAACCAATTAGTAAAAACCATCTTCATTACATCCAACCAAAATTCTAAGCCATATCTCCTGATAACTAGCCAACCCGTCTATTACGAGAGTCACGACTCAGTCCATAAGATCACCGAAGTGGACTATGATAATATTATTAGAATGGGCACTATTTTTGAAAAAAAAAAAATTCATTATATCATACATCAAATAAGACAGTCAAAATAATTTAAATCTTTAGTATTTGCTAAGTTTAAGTATTTTCTAACAGCTCCCCTCCATCCTCCACTCGTCACCTAACCTATTTGATGATTTTATGTATATATTATATAACAGGCTCTTAAGCACCGCCTCCCCCAACTTAACGCCTCATATACTTAGAATGTCGCAAGCCACCGCTATGAAACCTTTCCCGAAAAAATGTTAATGTCTATATATTATTGAGAAGTGAGAAAATCTAAGAAATAAAATATATGGACATTCTTTACTATGATCCCGGTTTGAAGAGTTTAAAAATGTTGTTTAAACCTGAAGACTTGAACATATACATACTGCATGAACTAAAATATGCTGGTATAAGGAGGAGTAACGTTCTTATAATATATATATTAACAAATGTATCCCCTTGTTTTTTTTAAATGACTTATTTATAAACTTGTTTTTTAAATTTTTGTCGTTGAAATAACTAGGGGTACAATTCTTAATTCGAGGAAGAATTTTACTATCTTCAAGCAGTACCGTATATTTTGAAATATCGCTTACCAACATTGTGGTTACATATTTTACAATTTGAATTCTTCGCCCAGATTGTAGTGCGTATTTGAGGTATGGTTACTGATACGCGTGACAAGGTACAGGTTGAATGTCATCAAATACTTTTGAAATACATAGTAGGTTGGAAATCAGGATAATATAAAACTACTTCAAACAACAAATTATTTTATATGTTTAATGAGTTTAATGATTTTTGATCAAATTTATCAATATAAAAGTGGGAATTTGAAAAAGAATATAGTCGGTAAATGCATGCTTTTACTTGGCCAGTAAGTTTTTGACATCTCGACTGCTTTCAAGGAATGTAAAACTCATAATATTCAAAACAATAATTTTACCTGTTGCTCTCTATGGTGCGAAACATACTGAGACATACCCACCACAGGTAGACAGGTGCAAAACTGTGGAGTTATATGGAGATCTCGTTTCATTTGTTCAATAAATTTAACCACAGGATTATGTTATTATATACTTTTACACTGTCAATATTTGCTAGATCGCTTATACATGGATCCTAATACACGAGCGCGTAAGCTAAAGTTCCCACCCCAGCTGGTCCCCCCCCCTCCCTGTCATCTAAATAAACGCGGGACTCCGAAAATCTTGGGTCCCAAAGGACGACCCTGCGAGATGGAGCGGTTACGTGACACAATCTAAAAACTGTTTCTGTGTAACTGTTCCTGAACAGAAATTCGTTACGGAAATATATTATTTAATTCTAATACATCTCACTTCCAAAACCATAACAAGATGACTAGAGGTATTCAACAAATTAATCTACGGTTGTCTGGATGAGAGTCTTTCATGGGCCAATGAGCGATCGATATCTTTATTAACATAGCATGGCTCTTTGGCATTTTTTGGTGCTGTCCTGGATCGATTACGTAGTCCACGTTCTCTTGCATGAGAGTCTATTGGAGCCACTACCTTGTTGTAGGACCGCTCAAACCTCCGGAAATGATACAAGATATCTTTTAATCTTTATATCGTTCCTACATATGACGTCTGAGAGTACAAAAAAATTGATTCCATAGTCCTTTTTCAGAATTACCTTCATATGTTTAATGTTTTATTCAATCATATCAGTGAGTGTGCGTTTCAAGGCATCAAACTCGTCTTGTTTGGTTAGCTGGTGATGGGGAATTTTGGAATTGGAATCTCGGTCGGGTGCACTGACAGTGGCTTCCCAAACGTGATATGTCAATTTTTTTTTTATCCTCCATTCAAGATAGTTTTGTTGCATTTACTTTTAAAAACCTTCTCAAACTTTACCAATAGATAGAGGCACGAATTGATTATATAATTATTTTCATATAGGCCTACTTATGAACTCCTCTTGTTCCAGTTGATATTTATAGGAGAATTCTGGTAGTAAATACCATACAGAAAGCTACTAAAATTACTTAAACATATGTTTATAGGTCTGCACATGTGATCACCAGCTGTCACTTTTTATGTATCATATCAATACCCATAAAATAATATTAATAATTTAATAAAATATTGTCAATTTTGAACCCCAAAAAATATGTTTGTATTTTCTAAAAGGTTCTTCCAACGAGAATCCCACTACGAATTCCTATATATACAGTTTTGGATGTCAGATATATATATATATATATATATATCATAAAAATATAGTAAGAAAATGAGTCTTGTGGCATAGACACCACTTTCATTTGATTTAAATTAACTAAATAGATTTGTACCCAACATTACACTGAAAGATAAAAAGAGGTAATGATTCATTAGAAATCCAACAAAAATGTCATGTACTTGAACATACTCTTACTTAAAAATATGGTTTTGCTTCTTAGAAATTAACATCATATTTTGTTAACAAAGTGTGAATTGGTTTTATGCTTCGTGTACATTACCACTCGTCTGAAATATTCGGATATACTCACAATAATTAGTTAAGAATCATGAAGGTATAATTTGAAGATACCTTCCTAAATTTGCGTGGAGAGATAGTGGGAAAATATTTAGGGTTAAACCCACACTATGTACAGATGACTGGAGCTCTATCCCCAACCTCTCTACCACATGCAAACCAAAATAGATGAAGCTGGATTCTTGGCCCGCGTACCCACCAATGCGGGTGTGAGGAAGTTAGAAAAGGCCATGAAAAAAATAAGTTTTACAGTGTATTGTTCAACAAAATGTGTGTTCTATTAATGAAACATGTTTTCTGAACTGTTTATGGCACCCTTAAAAAAATGACATTAATACTTGTTTTCTCGATGTGTCCTTTAATCGAGGTAACATCCCCTCTCCCCCTCTACTCTGCCGACCAAGTGTAGCCACCGACCTCTAATACGCACGTGATAGCTGAGTCCGCGGGGGAGAAAACGGAAATGCAGTGGAAAATACATTTTCCCATTATAATTTATGAGCTTCGCGAAACAGTTTAATGAGTTTAAAAGCCCGGACCCAGTCGCAATAAAGCTAACAGCGAGCGTCCAGTTCCATGTGGGGGTCGACTTGATGTGTGGGTGGGTGTGGATGGGTGGGGGTAATGACTGGTGTTTCAGACCTGAACATGTCAGGGAATCGCTCTTAGTCACCGCCAGAACCGGAGAGAAACTCACTTTTGGGGATTTTAAACCTTTTCCCACTAGGCAGTGACTTCAGTCCAATTTTCTTAGAAAGGGCTGGAAAATTTATTAAATCAATTTTTCATATTCATGCGTCATGTTATCTAGAGCTGCCACTTTTGATAGATATACTCAATACCTATGAAATAAAATGTTATCAACTTTGACCCAAAAAAATACATGTTTAATATGTTATAAAAAAAACTTCTCATAAAAATTAAACTAGCAGTCTTATAGTTAATTCACGGTAATTTTGGCCTTTTTTTGGTTTAAACTTACCATAAATCAGTCCCATACTCCCGGAAAATATGTATTGTTACTTTCACAAGTTAAGTCAGTTTACTTCATTGGCCAACGTAACAAACAACATATATTTACTAAGCGGTTGAATATGGAACTAGTTTTTAGTAACTTTGAAAAGTCAGATAGAGTGAACATTTCTTGTTAGGAGCAATACTTTTACTGATTACATTATGGCCCAGTGATGCATCTAGAAAGAGACAACCTGTGGATCTGCTGAGTTCAAAACTGCAAATAATCTTGATAAAATCTTTAAAAAAAAATTGTAGTATAACATCAATATAGAAAGCATTGATAATGCGTCGAATGCATAGACAACATTTCAACACAAGGCTAATTAATGGCTTTGTATTCTAAAGGTGTTGCTAAACGTGATCATAAGATTTCCAATCAAAAAAAAGTTTGTAAATCATGGCTTAGTCGCAATGTCTTGCTCCAAAAATTTAAGTTTCAGGGTGCGTCACAGCTTTGATCATTAAGCTACACCATTGGCCGGCAACCTTTCGGTACCACAATCGACTTACGGTAATCGGCGAGACGATGGTTTATCGCGGAACCTTTGATTACTATCAAAGATTCCGCGATCATCAATCGTCTTTCCGCTCTATTTTTTTATTCAGCCTAGGGGTGAGGTGTCGGACTTCTGTGCTTGGCGTCCGGGGTTCAATCCTTGGTCCCGGCACAGATTTATCTGATTACCAAATCCTTCCTTCACATCTGACAATACATTTAGTAATCACAACTTGTGAATGTGGGGAATGCCAGGCCGCCACCGTGGTTTGGATTCCACGTTAAACTGTAGGTCCTTCATTTCATCTCATAATCACCCTACAATTACACATTAACATAAGTTCTTACAACCCGAACATGTTGTAAGACGTGGTGCTAATAACAATAATAATAATAATAATAATAATATTAATAATTATTTTTTTATCAACGCATCTTATATTTATGTCTTAAATTTAACTTCTCTTGAAATACTTATGTCTATATCTTTCTAAAAAAAAATTATGGAATAAATAAATCTTTACTTTACTCTACTACATCCATTATTGTTTCTGGCCTATGGTCCGGGTAAGTTTTTTATTTTATTCAAGATAGGCCCTATAGGTTTTCCACTACCGGCTTGCTCGGCTTGTCATAGCTTCATATGCCTTATAAACTAACTTAATGCTAGGACAAGTACAACATCCAATCCCCTGCCGTTTATTCAACTTTATGAAAGGGTTAACCCACATTTCACCAATGATAAACTTTCGGCCATGCCGGAAATCTAACCTGGGACCCTTAAGTCAGTAGACAGTTCTATCGACTCAGCTAAGATGTCGTATTAAGAATAAATAACACTATCATTTTAAACTAAACTATTTAATTTACTTATAAAATTACCAATTATGGACGATCAAAGTTATGTTGGTCACATGAATATGTTATTTGAAAGTGCTTGATATATTTTCGAGTTGAGAAGACTCAAAGATAAACTTTTAAATGAGGATGTAGCTTTCTTACACGATCGACTGAAAATTCACGCGAGATTGACCGGTCGATAGTGATTGAGCAGTTGCCGACACTTGAACCACACCATAGTCTATAGTGGAACCAGTCAATGCTACCTGTTAGTGTAAAACGGACGTAATTAGAGATAGTAAAAGAAAACCTACTGGAGCTTTACTACATTTCTAAACATATGTGGTGAGCAAGGCAAAGGTGTGTCGTGTCCAACCCTTAATTTCCCAAACTTTTTAGCGTCGACTTTACTATCAACATTCACTTATTTCGTTTAAAATTCTGCAATTCTAAAAAGTGAAATTTACGAGCTCAAAAGCAAGCGAACATAAACGCTTATTATGCTAAGCTTGACACACTCTCTTTATTTTAGGTTTTATAATCTCTCTCTTGCATGCAATACATTATAGGAGCTTATTTCCGTTTAATAAACCGTACTTTAATTAAACGTCCTTTTAATAAAATGGCTGTCACATGTTTTACCTTCTCTTTTCCTAGAAACTTATAAATAAAAAAACAACTAAAAACCTTTAAAGCGCACTTCCATCACTTTTCTGAGTCTTCGTTCTCACACTCATACAGTTTACTAAGTGCGAAAAGGAAACATGTTGCTCTTTTATTGAAGAGAGCTAGAATATTGTCCCACTATGTTAGAAAAGTAGTTTGATAGGTCTAATCTATAACACCCGGGTTTGGATCTAAGAATTTTGTCTAGGCCTTTTACCTAGCCCTGAGGCTCAGTATTTAGCAATAAGTGAGGGTTCGGCATAGGGATGCATAATTTGTTTGGTCTGATAACTTTTCAAAGCCGTTAGAAGTTAGCTGTGAGCTGTCAGTCCGCACCAAAGAAGCCATGGGGCTACTGTAGAAGCGCGGATTGACTCCTTTTTGGCAACCATATTCTCCACATGAGCACATACAACTTTTAAAAATCGATATTTTATCTCTACAATCAATAATTCGTTTTTGGTTAATTTTAAATTTATTTTTGCGAAGCTTTTAATTTATTCCTTTTGTAAAGCCTCGATAGTTTTTTTTCTAGTAGTAGTTCTCTCACATTCTTTCAAAACTTGGACCTTTTGATTAAAGTTTGTTGTTAGTTTGTTTAAATGTTCTTTAACAGGTTTATCTTTACTTTGAATTTCTAAAAAAAAATGTGTTTATTTATTGTTGATAGTTGTAAAATTAATACAATTTTATCACTATGTCTCAACTAGATAAAATATAACAAAATATGTACCTTTTATTTTATAACTTTTTAGTTTATTCCAGATTACTGTGCATTATATATTAGTTTTCTAGTTCTTACATCTCTTACAAATGCTAAATAAACTAATGTCACTATTGATGATGGCCTTTTGTGTGTGCGACCTGTATAGTCACACAGGGCGTCAAGTAAAGAATGTCCCACCCTCTGTGTCTAAGTATGAAATATATTGGCTTTGATTCGCTCACTATGCACAAAAAAGCAATAAAAAGGCTAAGCAAATCAGAAATACAAAAACTAGGTACACCTTGGTCTGCAACTTACTGCATGCCATAAAACTCATAGTAAAGTAAAGTATTTTTATAGGTCTCACTTTCTCCTAAGCTCCAAAATATTAGTTTCGTCTACTTGGGCAGTTGTGAAATTACCGAAAGATACCCGAGATTTTACCTCCCTCTTCCCCCAGCCCCACAATAGAGTTAAGAACTACGTTATCCTAAAGCATTGACATCGCATCCTCCTTTTGTTTGATTACTATTACTGTTATGATGTATTAAGTAGTATCTTTGACGACAAAGATACATGGTTTGAAGGAAAAGTCATTTATTCCCTTTTTATTCCTACTCTGACACGAAGAAGACAAAGAAACTCTTTGACAATAGACATCATTTTTTTTAAATCAATCAAAGTTTACTAACCGGAACCAGAATAAATTTCCGAAAAATGTATTTGAAAATTACCTATAGAATTGCCAGAAATTCTAAAATATTACTACAAATTAGCCAAAAAATCAAACTCAGAATTTAAACAAAAAATCAAAATGAATGTACATGACTAAATCAAACACGTACTTTACAAATTGAAACTAAAAATAGATATGCCATAAAGTCTTTTAACATCTAATTTCTTGCATTCTGGTAAATGTGATATTGATTTACAAAAATTTACTTTTAAAAAATCCCATCCCGATGCAGCTTCTCACCGTTTAATTTCAACGTCTCATCGGTTATGTGGATTTTACACACATGAAAAACAAATAGGATACATAGTTATTTTTCAACATCATTTTCTCATTCCTACAACTTTTTATTAAAAAGAATAGTTTTGAGTATCTATCCATTATAGAATATTGATAGTATTTAAAAATATGCTAATTTAACATAGGTGATTTGATATTTTCAAACCGGAATGGGCTCCCGTGAAGTTGAACCCTCTCCCCACATTGCAAATATACTCTTTGTTGGCTTTTCAATACGGAACAAACACAAATTTTTTGTGTAACAATCCAGAACAAGCAAGGAAACAAAGATGGCAATACAAATAAAGAGTTTTATAAAGTCTGGGGGGAATGGTTTTCATTAAGTTAGCCCCTCACATGTAAACAAAGTGTCAGAAGTTCACGTCTCATTTCTGCAAGGACAAATACGCAACAAACGAAACTTTATGTGGGACAATCCGGAACAAATTATTGAAACAATAACAATTTCAACTTTACAATCTGGGGAGGGAAGCTACCCTCACCCCCCTAACGATGTAAGCATACCATTTGTGGGTTTATCAAAACCGAACAAACGAAAATTTTTGTATAAAAATCCGGAACAAATGAATAACAAACTATTGCGATCATAAAAATATGAATATTTAAAAGTGGGAGGCTACCGGGAAGTTAGCCCCTCACGAGTAAACAAAGTGTCACAAGTTCACGTCTTATTTGTGCAAGAACAAAGGCTGAACAAACGAAACTTTTGCGGGATAATCCGGAACAAACTAGGAACAAACGATCGCAAGCATAAAAATGTCAATTTTCCAAAGTGGGGAGCCACCGTGAAGTTGNNNNCCCCCCCCACATATATAGACATAAAATGTGTAGGTTTATCAAAACGGAACAAACGAAAATTTTTGCTGAACAATCCTGAACAAACGATTGCAATCATAAAAATTTGAATTTTACAAAATGAATAGACCAACCACGGACGTAATTTACGGATATCCATCCAGGAATGTAATCGAAGATAACTCGAAACAGTTGATCCATGTAGTATCAGCTTACGTCTGTGCCTCTGTGCCGATATGACAAGGCTGCTTGACGTACACTACCATAATAAAGCTGATGTCATGTATCTATGCGAAGCTCGAGAGTTGCCAGTGGTAGTAATGTCCTTAATAGAACTACTCTCTTGAATTCATTCGCCAAACCACACGATATGAAATACCATATGTCAAGTTACTGTCACTTTTGGCAGTCAAAACTTTCACAACAAACAATTTATTTATTTTATTGATTATTATTATTATTATTATTATTATTATTATTATTATTATTAGCACCACGTCTTACTACCCATTCGGGTTATACGCACTTACGCTAATGTGTAATGGTAGGGTGATTGTGAGTTGAAATGGAGGACCTACAGTTTAACGTGGAATCCAAACCACGGTGGAGGCCTGGCATTCCCCACATTCATATTTTATTGTTCTTTTCTTTAAACCGTTTAACATTATTCAATACGTACTTGTGAAAGTAACTGTTTGGCTGATTCTTTTTTGTGGAAACGACTTCTTTGGTTTACATAAAAATACTTTACAAACGAGAGTTATTAAATTATTGCCTTCTCTTCGTAAATTAAGATGACCAACCAGCCGAAACATGGGCAGTTGATGACGTCAGACGTGTTCAGTTGTTTTCACAAGCATGTGTTTACAAAATAAAAACGTTTTATTTTGAAACTTTGTATGGCTCTTTCTCTAAGCTGTGCAAAAACATTTATTTATTTTGGTGGACAGTTACAACAAGCTAAATTTGTAAAAATAATACTTTTTAATTTACTATTTCATATTCCTGCCTATAATAGATATGTTTGCCACAGTCGCAAAATAAAGAAACATAATAATTTTATTAATTTATTTTGTTCTTTCAACAAGCTAAGAAAAACAAACTATACATTTATCCTCGAGGAAGTATTCTTAAAAGAAATAATTAACGCTTTTTATTTATAATATATTATTACTAAGAAAATAATAACTAGTTCCAGATTAGTGACTTTTAACCAATATCTGCGATTAAAAATCTTCTGCTTGCTGTCAGTTACCAGCACCCCTATGCTTAATGGATTCTACCTGACAGTTTTAGTGCGTGTCTCTGTGAGGTTTATCTAACTTATGGGTAGAAAGATAATGAGATATCTCAGATAGGACAAATCAACTTTGAAATCAATATATATAATGGTAGAGTTTTATTTTTAAATCTTATCTTTCTTTTTTTAAACACTTAAATTAATGTAGACTGTAGCAAATTATTATATGATTATAAAAATAATAAAAAACATGTTTATATTAAAATGTTATGATGCATGTAATTAATGACCTTGTATTATGTTTGCTAACACAGATAAACTATTTGTTTTAGTTACAATATATGGTTAACGTAGTTATCTTTGAGGGTATATTAGTGTTTATATAATAATGGTGTAATTTTAGGGATACATTTTGTTCATGTAAAACTAATCAAATATCGCTTGGTTCACGATTGTTTATTTTAAGTTATGTTTCAACAATGACTGTTTTGACACAATTATGAAGTCACTGGAGGGTTTGGACACTCAGATTATGTATTGTGATACAGTTAAAATATAATGTATTATTTTACACACTTTATTTATAAGATACTGGAAAAATACATTTTGAAGATTGTAAACCATGGTTCAGTTCATAAAATAATGTGAAAAAACACGTACTCAGCTTATTTTAAATTTATTAATCCTAAATATTTAATAAAAATGGAATTAGAATATGTCAATAAAATTTTGATCTAATTTATTTTAGTGTGTATTTGAATTTTATCTCCTTATCTTAGTCGTTACCCACCAGCCTATCGAACTAATGGTCTTAATTTAGTTTCCTGGCACTGTCGAAAAATAAACCATTGGTACAATTGGGTATTATTCTTTCAAAGTGGGAAATCGATTGTGGTATCAGGTACGGTTCTTGTTTTAGGATCGAGCTAGTTTGTTAGTCGTTTACTATTAAAATCTATCGTAGCAGAATACACCATTAAAATCCTAATGGGTTCATATTTATACACTGAATGTACGTACTGATGTTAAATAAAAACTTATTTTATATGTTGGCCACCTTAATATTTTTACCAAGACCTTCGGCTTTTGTCCGATTTTTCTTCTACCCCAATGGAACATAGGGACTTGTGTCTTTAAGTTTCTTTGTTAGCATTAATCAACAACCAGGTTAATTAGTTTGGGTTTAATTTAGTAATTATGAGAGGCGGTAAGCGAGAAACGACACGTATTACGCCTTACTTCTTTAACTTGCTGCCTCCCACTTGCCTTTCTTTGTTACTTTTTTTATTACCCTCTTCAGTCTCCACTTTATTCCGTCATTGTGTTCTCTCATTATTCCCCCCCCCCCCTTTTTTTCTTTGATAAATATCATTAATGTTTCTCTTAAATGTAATTCAAAGTTACTTACTTATAGAAAAGAACGTGCTGTGTATGAGTGGAACCTTTATTTAAGTGGACGAACATAAACGCATGCGCGCGTCGTTCTGTTTTACATTTTAGATACTCACAATCTCTAAAGTAAATAAATATATGCTCTCCAGTTCAAATGTTTACTTTTCCTAATCTTATCTTATCTTTTAGCCTACATCTATCATATTTATAATTTATGTAAAGAGAAAATAACTATGTTCGGGTGGGTGTATCCGCAAAAATATTATCCACTTGTAGATAGGCCAGAAAACTTAAAACTCGGCAGTGACTAGTCCAAATAACCAAACATCTGATAATTTCAAATTTTAAAATGAGACTGTGGTGAAGAGAAAAAAAACCTTTAGGTGAGATAGTGAGATAGAAAATTAAAATTTTATTCCAAATACAAATACAAAAAAAAAAAAAAAAATGTTGTTAGTGAAATAAGGGGTTTCAATATTTCCAAAATTTATATAAGAAACTACATTTTAATGTGTTGGAAGATTTAAATTTGTCAGGAAGGCTTAGGAGCTGCCCCTAGCACCAATAAAAAAATTCTAATTCTAAAATATGATTGTGTGAAAAATAGTGGTGGTGGGTGAGGGGGGTCATATTAATAGAAAACCACACCACTTTTAGTGAGATAGAAATTTAAGAATTGTCAGAAATAAGTTGCGACTACTCCAATTACCTAAATCATTATTAAATATTAGAAATTCTTAGTTTTGGATTGATTTTATGGGGGTCATTTTAAAATTTCAAAGACTTGTACAAAAACATTACTTTTTAATATGGTGGAAGATTTAAATTGGTCAGAAAGGTTTAAGAGCCACACCAAAAACCCTGGATAAAACCTCCATTGAAATAATATATCTGAAAATAGGGGTTGGTAAAGTTCACCCGCCCCCCCTTAAAATTTCCAGAGCTAATAGAACTAAGCCCTTACCGTATGTTAGAAAATTGAAATATTTTAAATATTTACGCATATTTAGAGAAGAAAGCAGGTAAATGAATCAACCCATAAATCCAATAAAGTTTATATATGGGAAATTTCAAAACAAGTTTTTGGGAATTGGGTGTAGGGGACTGTAAAATAGATAAATAGACAAATCTCATTTGGTGAGGGAAACATTGAAATTATAAAGGTACTAATCCATTTAATCAATATAGTATTGAAATAAGAAATTAAAAGTTGAAATTGGTGAAATGGAGGAGAGAGGATTCAACACTTTCAAAATTAATCCAAACAGTTACTTCAAAATTAAGCAGAAATTTAAATGTACCACCCTAAATAACCAAAAGAGTGTGATAGTTTCAAATTAAAATGTAACTCCGGGAAATATGTGGGTGGGGGTGTTTAGAAATTCTCAGCCACATTTATCAAGCCCCACTTAAAAAATTCAAGTATTTAAACATTATTTGGAGTAATCCCACCACATTCCTGGAAATTTATTTTCAATTCTAGATATAAGTTTTGTTTTATTAAAATAACCCACTCCCCCAAATTTCCCGGAGAAATATTTTAATTTGAAACTATCACACTCTTTTTGTTATTTAGAGTGGTACATTTAAATTTCTATTGAACTTTCTTATTTCATTTTCATATTTTAGTATCTACTATTAAACCAAGTTCACAAACCTACTTATTATTTAGAGTCCACACAACTGCCTTGCCTGCAACCCTACTCCTCCCGCAAGCTATCCTGACGGAACAATCTCACGGGGGATAAGGTTACGACCCGCGAGATAGATGGAATTGCCAAATTGTCAAGGTCTTTTATACCACGATATGGCCCCTTTTCGGCCTTGCTAGTTTACACATTGTTATGATTTGTCAGTGCTCGGCTGAAACCTCATAAGTATGTTACTTCATACATGCTAAGCCAGCTATTATAGCATATAGGTTCAATCGAGCTATATAAGTCAATACAAACACTTAAATATTGCTCGGCGGTTATAACATATATATAAAAAAAATATTGTTTGCATTTTATAAGTATGGAGTTTTGAAATGGGAGGAGAAACTGAATATTTAAATTTCCAAAACTTATGTAAAAAAAACTACTTCTCACAGTGGTAGGGATTGAAATTTGTAAGCAGGTATAAGCTCCACTTAAAACACTCTTAAAACAAATTAATTTAAAAATGAAGGCTTGGAAAATGGAAAGGGCACGTCACCCCTCAAAAATTTCTAAATCTATTATAATAGAACTCTTTACGAATAGTCAAAAATTTTAAAATTTACTTTCACGTATAGGGACTAATCCAAATAATCAGAAAAGTTTGAAATTTTATAATTTTAAAACAAGGGTCAGTGAGTTGGGTGGGAAGGGGAAGTAGAAGGAGGTTAAGTTTCAAAGCATGTAGAAAAAAAACCTATTACCACAATATGAAATTGATATATTTTCTAGTTACAAATCACACCAGATATTAAGAAAATAGGTAACCTGGTGGTCTAGGGGTAAAGTGTACTTTTGTGCTGGGGGTCCGGGGTTCAATCCTCGGTCCCGGCACAGATTTATCTGATTACCAAACCCTCCCTTCACCTCTGACAAGACGTGAATTAATCACAACATGTGAATGTGTGGAATGGCAGGCCTCCACCGTGGTTCGGATCCTACGTTCCACTGTAGGTCATCCATTTCATCTCACAATCACCTTACCCATTACACGTTAGCGTAAGTGACGAACGGGTAGTAAAACGCAATGCTAAAAATAATAATAATAATAATAATTAAAATCTATGTCGAAAAATTATGGGGCTCAAAATGTCACTCTTTTAGAAAAATAAAGCTTTGTGTGGTATAAAATCGAAATACGGCAATTAATTGGAGGGACCAATATGTATAATATATATAACAGTCCATCATTTAATGTATACTTTTGCTGAACTATGACACTTCCATTTTCCAATTTTTGTACAGCTATAATGTATATGTATTCGTTTTACTTTTCTTAAAATCGTGGTTAGGCAAACAGAGCACATTAATTTAGATCATATCCCTCTTTTGACATTATTTTTAGTCAACCTGCATATTTTACACATATAGTCAGATAATTTAAAACAATATAGGATCAAAATTTAAAAACATAGATAAGATTTGGTCAGTTTTTTGTTTGGTTAATTTTATATTTTAAAGAAGAACAAAGCCACTTTCTTGATTCCACGTGCGAATAACTGATGGACACATCAGCTTGTTAAAACATAGATAATTATCTTTTTAAAGGATAGTTCAATGTTCTTATTTCATCCATAGGGCAGTGTTAATATGATGAAGCCACCTCCATTAGTTTGCTTATTGTCTATGGTCGTTCTCTCACCACACGTTCAGCTGTGACATTGACCGTATGTTGCATTCTAGTCACCCTGCGCTGCCACATTTGCCATTCATTATCTTGGCCCCGATTGCAAACCTTACAATGTTTTGAGTGCCACGCGTTTATTTGTCGCACGTATTAGTGGTTTATATCAGTGGGTTGTACATATCATTTCCTCTTGGATTAATTTAAATATTGGGCATTACCTATCTGCACGAAAATAAACAGGTGAAATGCGTATAATCTCTTTACATATCAGCCTTACCTGATAAGTAGCTGCAATCTATTTTGAAGAACTAACACTAACTTTGAAACTCAAGCGTAGTTATGTATCTTAAGAAATAACTCTATACTTCTATTTAATTTCCAAAAAATCTCTTTGTTCACAAATATATTATATTTTTTTTAGTAAAAAAAGTGTTTGTTTTTCTACCACATCAACATCAGTACATAATATTCTGGAGTTTATCTCTTGGCTCGTAAATCCTAAAATACTATTCGGCCCTTCTCAGAAAAAGTGAAATAACCCCTGCTCTGATGATGTTCAAAACCTCTTGTGAGAAATATATTGGTTCAAATCCCATGGATATTTCACGTTGGAAACTTGTATTTATGTGGTAAGCTCGTCTTGTCGTGTGTGCCGTTGATAGGAAGGTCATGGTTAAGAGTCCCAAGCTTAGGTAATATGTTTAGGCTATTCATTAATAGCCTTAAGCTCTTCCTACACACAGATGCGGGTAAATTTATTTTAAAATGTAACTTTCTCATATCTAATTCTAATCAGTGTGAATATGCCGATAATTTGGATGGATAGTAAGAAGCGGAAAGTGGCAATGCAATGATGGTGCTATAGAACTGGCGTAAAGTTCCCGAATAAACAAAGTTTCATACCTTTTAATGACAATCTTCACAGATTTTTTGCAAAACATCTTTTTTGTTAAATTTACTTCTGAAATTTAGTCGAAGGAAAGTGTATTTAGTTTGACAAACAATCTAATAGTGCAAATGAGAAAATTCCAAAATTAAATAAGCCACATCATTGGGATGGGAAAAAACCGGTGCATAAGAATTTAAAAAAAAATTCGCGCTCCGTAATCCTCCATCCGAAATGCGGAAGAAACGTTCCAGGTCAAATCTTGGGCCCTAATCTTACACTGAACTACAAAATGAAAAAAAAGTGTTTATTCTTATTGTATATTTTTATTATAGCTATTAGCTTATCCTGACTACAGATCCAGAGGTACCGGGTTTGATCCAAGGCGCTCTCAAAATTTATTTCTGAAGCAGTGGGTCTGTATTGGGGTCACTCTCAATCTCGTGAGTACAAATGAGAAGCTACTGTAATAAATAAATAGCAGCTTCGGCTTATAAAACGGAGATTAAGGGCCGGAGGGCTCGTTGTGATATCCACATGACACAACATAACCGCAAATGTTGACACTATCATTGCTAATGGTGGGCTCATACCATGCGGTTTTTTTTTACATTATTCTATAAAACATGATATTTTGTTAGACTAGGATACACTATGCTATAAAACTTACAAAATTACTTTAACTGCAACGCTGCACAAGATGAACCCTTCATAGACCATAACGAACAGCTACGAATGATAACTGTATTAAATATGTAAGCTTATCCAATAAAAACTTATTACTGAATTAACGTTGTGGTTAAATGCCTTAAATCTGGTTCCAGCCCAACTAAGGGTGTTAGGATTTACTTAATGATTTTCTTAATTTCATTAGTAGAGAGTGACCCTACTTATAAATCTATTATTTATATATAATTATAGATCCCTGCTAACCTGCAGACTTTATCGTGCGATTAGAGTGCACAAAAAAAAGTTTGTTGTTGAAAACTTTGATAGTATCCCAATCACCTGACAAACTGCTGGAACAAACTGAGCTTCATTTCTGTATGCTAGTTACGAGCTCGTCTTTATATTACTTAGAAAATGACAAGATTGATGTCAGGTGCAATCTTGTTACTTTATATACCTTCTTAATAGTCACACATAAACCTTGATGAAAACACACGGCAACCTTTAGTAATTCACCCTCGCGTGATAGTCATAAATTAAAATTCACTTCAAAAAGGAAACTATTACACTTGGCCCTGATTTTGGTAAAGATCATTATATGGTAGTTATTATACCTGCTAAAACAATGTTAATATATTCATTCATCAAGTTCTGTCACTTTTGATAGATATCATCAATACCTATAAAATAACACAAATATTATGGTTAAATGTTATCAATGTTGGCCGCAAAAAAATATTGTTTGAATTTTTTAAACTGTTCTTTCAACTAAAATGAGGCTTTTAAAAAAATATAAATAGAAGATTACGCTTGCACCAGTAAACGTATTGAAACGCTGTTTACAGCTTAATTCACATAACAATGGAATTTGATTAAGTTTATAGTTTTTTAAATATAATAAAATTATTTCACTCAGCTCTATTCCACTGTTTTTTCAAATAGAATATATTAATAAATAAAGTCTAGTGCTGTCTGTATATGTACATATATATAAGTGCTAAAAATTATATGTATATATAAAATATAATAAAATGATTTCACTCAGCTCTATTCCACTGTTTTTTCAAATAGAATATATTAATATTAAAGTCTAGTGCTCTATGTATATGTACTGTAATGTAACTGACTTGCCCCTGAAAAGTATGTGAAAGCATTGACAATAATATCGTCCTAATTTTATAAACGTATTTAATTTTATTTAAATTATATAGTATATTAAATGGCGCTTAAAGCACTTCTTCTAAGAAGGCAAAAGCCACTGATCAGTGACGTCACGCACGTGACGTTAGTAAAGTCAGGTTGACAATTTAAGATTTTAAATAATAACTTCCTCTTCTCGAAGGTTCGAATAGAGATTTTAAAATGTAACTTGAGTCATTTTCCGGCTCTCGAACCTCCCAGTAAAACCGAGATGTTTTTGTCTTGTATTTTATTTTTCTAAACTAAACCTTCTCGAAGCTTCCATGAGCAATGGATATATACGAAAGATGGTGCAATAGAAACTCACTTGGCGTCTAGTACTGCTCAATACTCACTAGTCACTAGCACAGCTGTCCGCGATCCCTACAATAGGCCGCGTATATATTTCGACGACATGATCTATTTTCTCGTGAAATAAACCGAGATTTATAAATAAAAAACATTTCAACATAAAAAGTGTGTATTAATTATAACTTTTTAATTGGTGCTCGATCACGGGGCTATAAATACCAATTAACTCACAACATCAAAAAACCGTACCGATTTAATTAGTGCTCGACCACGGGGCAATTACCAGCTAATTAAACGGTGTAACTTCAATCGACGCTCAACGCGACGAACCAGAACTTCACAGTACATATATATATATATATATATATATAAGTGCTAAAAATTATATGTATGTATATATAATTTTTTAGTACTTCTCATTGAGATAGAAAGTTGAAATTTTGTGAAATTTTAGAAGAACTACCAAGAGGTGTGCAACTTTTTCAAACTTTAAAACTTATCACAATTAAAAATTGTAGAAAAATAAAAAAATAGTACGGAACTCCGCACGGATTTTCTCGTTCCATTGTTTAAAAATGTAGCTATTTACTCAAAACTCGTAATATATGTGAAACGAAATAATTTACACTAGCAAACCTTAGCATAAATTGCACTATATTTATGTAAAATTTTTCTGAGTCCAGGTTTTAAAATGTATAATTTTATTTTTAAAGAATTAATGTCCTCAATTTTATATTTGGACCGATAAAAAGATCAATATTGAGTCCACAAGGATCAACACTTCGTATTAAAATTTCAACTTCCGGTTAAAATTTTCGACAATTTATTAGGTTTTGCACATCTTCATGTCATCGCATTGCTATTAATTTCCTCACTTATACATTTTGACCAATAAAACATGTAAATATTGACTATTAAGTCTAAAATGTAGATATAACTTTGATGTACAAACATTTCTTCTGAGAGGTTTAAGGAAAAATAACATTAATTTATTAAGAGACTTACTTAGATTTAATTACTCTATGCCATTGGAGAATTATGGCGTTAAAACTTAAGTAGTATCTCTTTACAATTCAAGCTCACAAAGTTGTATCAATATATTTGCCAATATCTCAAAAACTGTTGGGATTATAAAAAATATATTTCATATAAAAGTTTTTAATTTTTAATAGTACTACAATTTTGCAATGATACATTATTTAGTATCTCAAATAGTTGTAGAGATACGGAAATTTACGCTTCTGTAAAGTAAACTAAAAGTCATTATCATGGGAAAATGAAAATATTCAGTCTATTTATAATCTTAATCAACGCCTAGATACAAATTTTAATCAAAACCGTTAGAGCAGATTTTGAGAAAATCGATTTTTTCTCTTTTCACCCTTTATCAAACTACTCTTAATTTTAAGTCTAAACACACACACAGACAGGCGGTATTGCAAATACCACTTTCGTTCGTAGGGTCATGAGACGTTGATATCTATCAACATTTTAGGTTAGATTTTTTTTACGGTCGCAATACTCTACCTTTTGTTTTCGAAAAGTTAAAAAATAAAAATATTTACGTATGGCTTGAAAGTTATTGGTTTTATAAAAATATGCCTCGAATAAAATATTTGTATTATAAATATGTCTACATATTTGTAACGATAAGTAATTTCATATCTCAAATAGTTTCGGAGATAGGACAAAAAGGATAATTTACGCATCAGACCGGAGCCCTTAAAGTAATTTTGCCAAAAATATTAAGAGGACACATTTTGTTTGGAATATTTATAAATGTCTAGAAATGAAATTTAATCAAAATCGTTATAGCCGATTTTGGTAAAATCGATTTTTTTCTCATTTTACCCTTCAGTAAACTACCCTTAATTTTAGGGTTAAATATCTAATTCCAAAAACCCTGAGGGGCAACCCTATGAAAACCCTATATACTAAGTTTTAGCCCATTTGGTAAGATAGTTTAGTCTCTAGTTGGAGGTACAGACAGACAGATAAAAATTCAAAAACCACTTTTTCGGATTAGGATCCATGGAACGTCGAGATTCATCAAAATCTCGAGTTATATTTTTCTGACCATCACAATAATTTCCCTACCTGTAAGGTAGTGAGAAAAATAGGTGATTTATTTTATAATTTTAATTCGTTGACATATTTCAAAAGCAAGGAGAACATAGAATATAAATTCCAATGTCAAATCCAAAGAGGGATTACAAATTTTAATAGAGATACCTGTGTTTATATAAATCTATGTATTAATTACGCCATTGTGTTAGACATGAGGAAGCTTTAATTTTAGAGGCTGTGTACCCGCATCTGCTTGGGGGGAAATTGTAAAACCCCACTCAGTACACGCGACTGGGATTTGAAACCCGATCTCCCCGCCATTGGCAGTCTAGTATATTGCGAGAGTAACACCTATCCTTTCATGCATCTACAAATTGAAGATTTGGTTTTGTTAGGTTGAGTATCATTGACATCAGCCTGTCATAAGAAGGCTTAAAAACTAGCACTACAATACGACACATAGCCTGAGATGTATTACCTACCTAAGTTAAGTATCATCCTTGGGGTGAGACGAGCTCTTTAAGATTAAGTTCACCCACTTCGGTGGCTGCGTGGTCTAACGCGTTACTCTAGTAGTAGAATATACTGCAGATTATGGGGAGATCGAGGTTTGAATCTTGGCCGGGTGTACTGATGGTGGTTTTTCACATATAGTTTTCCACTCTTACTCCACGCAAATGCTGTTACACTTCCTAAAAATTTAGCTTCCCTAATTCCTAAAACCATTAGAACAATCTGTACATAAGCGTATAACCCAAACGGGTAGTAAGACGCTTTGCTAAAATTAAAAAAATTAAGCTCAGTGTTTATTTCGAATTTTTCACCCCTATATATCTAAATGATTCAATTTTAGCATTTAATCCCTTAAGGCCTACTTAACACTTGTGGACTTTACTAAAGTATATTTCAGTAAAAGACAACAAACGCAGCCCATGACGTTAGTATAGTGTGGATTTTATGAACCAACTGACTCTTTTAGAACATGACTCTCCTACTTACCAACTCAATTAAAGAAAATACACAACCGGTATCCCCGGACATCGCATTACTCTGAAAGGTGAAACCCAAAAATTTACCGATGATAAATTTGAACATAGGTCCCTTAACTTAGCATAGATATGCGCTACCAACTAAACCGTGTTGTCGACTCAATTATTTTTAATGGTCGTGACGATTTAAGTTGTGTTTTAATAATCTTTTACCTATTTGCTGTCCATTACCTAAGAACAACTAATTTCGCTGGGTGTCGAAAATGTATCAAACAGAAAATGAAGGCACTTTAACTGTGTTTAACAATAAGCATGTTGAATATTAAGTAATAAGCCTTGTGTTAAAATTTACCTTATGTTTCTGACATATACTAATTGCTCAATATTAAGTAATAAGCCTTGTGTTAAAATTTACCTTATGTTTCTGACATATACTAATTGCTCAATATTAAAGTTGCACATTCGAATTAAAACAGTAGCTGACTTGACGCGAGCTGGCCGATTCATTCTCTTACCACTCCCTTGCCAGAAGTGCTGAGAAAAATCGAGCTTATGGTTATGAATGTTTCCAAGCTATCTCTATACAGGTCTTCATTTCTATTAGGTTCATTTTCAATAAATAGTCCAATGGTTTGAGAGATAATTTTCTTAACGTCGAATCAAATTTATTAAATAGATAAGTATATACTTTTTATTTAGGTATTTAATAAAACATTGCCCAGCCGTAATATTCAGATCGTATTATAATTTCATTCATTGAAATAATTTGACATTCCTATAGCACAAAATATCACTATCCATCAAATTTACTTGGTCATTTGTCGAGTAGTAATTGTGTGTTTGATTCTAAGTGAAGCTTTCAGGATGCATATAATTGATTCAGATATTCAAATCGAAAGTATTTTATCACTAGGGACCGGATTCATAGGCACCAAAAATGTTTAAAATGGGCACTAAAAATATAGGATATAGGCACCAAAATAGGCACACAATAATCAATGTAAAATTTATTTTACTACAAGCTACTTACTACATGTAATCTACAAGCAACTCACATTGCTCTGAATCACTATATACTTTTCTAGATTTTCACAAGTGAAATTGGTCCTGTGGTCTGATAGAATTTTTTTATAGTTTGAAAAGCTTCTATTAACTTCACACGATGTCAAGGGACAAAATTTTAAATTTGACAATTCTGAAGAGTTTAAACTTATCTCATGCAATGGCGTGCTTTGCCCTCCCAAGATGTCTGATACTGCTACCATTGTTCTCCACCCGGGATTTCGTTGTAGTACTTGTTCAAGTTTAGTTGCGACTGACGAGGCAACAGGTCCAGGGGTTTGCTTCACGCCTTCTTGTATTGTATGCATTATCTTTACTGATTCTATTAAAGGCAGATCCCTTGCTTCCAGTGACATGATAACTCCAGGAAGGTTGCCGAAATAGCTCTTTACATAGTCCCAATCAGACACAACAGTGTAGTGATGGGCATAATCGAATGATTTTAAGAATCGAATAAACATTCGATTCTTTGAAAAATAATCGAATGAATCGAAAGAATCATTCGAATGATTTTGAGAAGTAATAAAGAGTCAGTAATAATCATATATTTACTACTTCTAAAAGTAGTTACTATTTGCTCTTTTTGCTTTGTGCTACTATTCTCTTTCCCCTGCTGTCGGATCTCCCAACACGCATTCCTTTGCGTTTGCAGCTTATCAACGCATTTCTCAAATAAGTAGCTCGCAATTAATATACATACTTTTGCGTACGATTAATAATTAAATTAGGAACATACGTTTCCCTTTGTGTTTAAAAGAGTCGAAATAATTTACCCTTTAATATTTCCTAAACCTAACAAACATATTATATAAGCTTACAATCGTAAAATTATGTCAGTGAATAAAATTATAATACGATCTGAATATTACGGCCGGGCAATGTTTTATTAAATGCATAAAAAGTATATACTTATCTACTTAATAAATTTAAGTCAACGTTAAAAAGAATTATCTTTCAAACCATTTGTTCTATATGCGATTAGTTAGTTAGGAAGGTAAAATTTTAAGGAAATGAAAAAGAACAATCCACGTAGTTATGTAGCAAAATAATCGAATTCATTTTGTAATTTTCATTCGAATTATTTTTGGCTGTTATTCGATTGTAAACTGTACAACCACTTAAACTTTGTATTAAATTAACCTTATAATCATTCGAATGCGCAAGGTCGATTATTATGTAGCAATGGGGACTATTTATTGAAAATGAACCTAATAGAAATGAAGACCTGTATAGAGATAGCCTGGAAACATTCATAACCATAAGCTCGATTTTCCTCATCACTTCTGTCAATGGTGGGGTAAGAAAATGAATCGGCCAGCTCGCGTCAAGTCAGCTACTGTTTTCATTCGAATGATTTTGAAATAATCGAATGAATAGATTCTATTAATCCGATTCTGCCCATCACTACAACAGTGCTAGAAGATGTAGCAACCTTTGCGTCTCTTATTGACACAGCATCCTCTTCATCAAATGTTTTAATTACCTGAAATTATTGAGAATCAATTCATTATTTAAATTCTGAACAAAATATACAAGCTATAATAGAATTATAGGAAAAATTACTTAAGTATCTAGCTCTGAATAAATAGAAAAATTGTTTTCTTAAAAATATACACGTACCCTTTGAATTTTGTCCATGTGGTCAGCATAGTACACTGTCGCTTGTAACCAGGTACCCCAAAGTGTTAGAACTGGTTGTGGTGGAAGAGAAGTTTTCGGCAATTTTTCCCTAAATGTTGCTATGCGTGAAGGAGCTTTCAGAAATACTTTTTTGACAGATAAAATTACAGCATTTATATTCGGGAACTGTGCACGAATGTGTTCTGCGACTCTGTGAACGGCGTGTGCTAGGCAGGTAATGTGAATTAGTTTTGGGTAGATCACCTTCAAATTTGCCCCAGCTTTTAGTATATATGCTGCGTTATCTGTCAGCAGCACCATTAACTTCTCGTCATTGTTTTATGATGGCCAAAGCACTCCTGTAACAGAACATTAAAATAAACATTTAGTCTCACAGAATTACACAAGATAAAGTTCCGAATGTAAAAACTTATATAAATCCAACTTATGCAGAGAATCGCGAACAACTCTGGTAATTGTTGAGCTGTTAGCGACTTCAAGCACTCTTGAGGCAATCAAGTGCGGATAACTGGGTCCTGTGGAGTCAAGTTTAACGACCACGATATTTGCTATTTATCTGCCGCAACGGTCAGTTGTCTCATCGTCACTTTCCCAAAAGTAGGAATCTCCAATATTTTCTTTTATCTTCTCAATGGTCATGAAAGGAGTAAAAATTCACATAATATTCAAAACAAATAATTATGTAAGTAAACGAATGTGCACAGCCCCAATTAATTTAAAATATCTTTGAAATTAAAATGTAAAAGATAAATAAATATATTAACAAACAAAAAACTTACGGATAAGTATTGGGGATGTAAGTAATTCTTCCTCAATGGGTATTCATCGGGTTATCTGCTTGTTGGTATATTTTGTGAGGAAACCTTTTAAAATGGGATTGTTTAGCTTTGTCCATGGTATATTCGCGGCTACCATCGCAGCGCACAATTCAGAGTAAAATTGTTCACAACTGTCAGGAAATACAACTTGCGACATTAACATTTGCCTGCCAGTTTTTTCTTTTAAACTTTTGCATTGCATCGCTGTTTGTGTTGGTATAAATGATATTTTTTGTCACATTTTACCTAAAATACGTTAAAAAATTTACATAATTTGTAATTTTACCAACCGTAATTTATTACGTCAAACTATTCTGAAATAACCCTAAAATCGTTAAAATATATATCAGAAATTATAAATCTTATAATCCATGAAAGAGTTTAAAAGTAGTTTACTTGTATTTAAAAAACCTATGGATAGCCAATGCTGTTTATCTTAAAGCAAATAATAAATGGAATCATAGTTATTTTTCAAATATTGAAAATCTATGAAACTATCTTTAATCCACACTTTTTAAAATAAAAAATTTAAAAGTAAAATTTAGTATCTTCAATACTATACCTATCCAATAAAGCTGATATTTTACCGTAGTTAGAAGCACATTCTATATACATATGCTTTAAGTTCCCTTAAAATCAACACAGTTCAACAATAGTCTATTGATACTAATTCATCTATATATATTAAATATTCATATTCATACGATTTATAGATGTGTATATTTAAGGCTATAAAACATATTCAGACTTAAATATGCAATATTTTACCGAATAACTGGATTTTCGTATGATATAAAAATATGCACTGTAATTCCAAGTCGGATAGCCCGCCTCCATAATTCGCGCCACACACAGCGATTACTCCGGTTGTATTATCTATCACATGAACCCAAGTAATCTGCAGTCCATGCGAGATATCTGTTTAAAAGATCATTCACAAGCTCTCTCTTGAAATAGTTAGCCTCGTATTGTAGTGATATTGATCTTTATATCACTGGCGGGGTTTTTTCATTGTGAAACATGTTGTAGATATTTTTTAAGTTTTGTTTTATTTGTGATCACTGTGAACTGCTAAGAAACTATATATATATATATATATATATATAATCATTATTAAAATAGTAAACAATGGTTCCTTCCAACACAGCCTGGAAAACGTCAAGCTTCGAAACCAAGAATGAGCATAATGTATTATATAGGCAGATAGGCTTTATGTTTATTTAATATGTTAGGGGTTTTCCTTAATCAGTAACACACAATATACAATATAATAAACAATAAATGGCTGTAAGCGATCGTCCAAGGTTTCGACACATTGCATATCAAGAATGATGAAATAAATATTTAACATTTGAAAGCACTTTTTACAGCCATTGTATAAAGAATCATTTTCATAAAAAAAATTGTAATTTAGGCAATTTATAGTGTTTTAATTTCTTAGCTATTTGAGCTAGTTTAGTCATTATTGATACAGAAAAAGGCATTATTTTATAGAAATTAAATTGGCAAAACTTATTACTCTGAATGAATAAAATAGTTTCACGATCTTCAATTCAGTGAAAACTTCAATTATTATCTCCAATTAAATTATCTATATTTTTATATGCATTTATATTTTAATTAGAGGTAAGAAAAGTTATACTCTCATTCAGAGCTTAGATCTTGGTTCATATGGGATTATCTGCATCATATATTTGATCGATTAACTACATTTTAATTGCCATTAAAATGTTGTGATTATGTACATTTCAAATCATCTGGACGAATTTCCTCAAATTAATTAGGTCTAGGCTAGAGGTATATATAATGTGTGCATGAATGGTGATTGTGAAAACATGAACATATATATTTGCACTTTACCTAAAGTAGCAAACCAAAAAACTCAAGTGGTTACAATTAAATTGATTATATTGTTCTAATATTTGATCATTTTAGGAATACGGCAAGTTTCCACGGTTAAATAGAATCATTGAATTCCAAGACATATAAAACATGCAAAAGAAGGCCGAGAATTGTTCAAATAATAAATATTACGCTCCTGCCATAAATCTAGCCCGAAACCCTTTTCATAGTAGACCATCCCGCTAGTGACTGAGTTAACGTGTCACCATATGGTATTATCATCATCATTATAATTATTATTACTATTATAATAGCATGTATTTTCTTACGTTCTTTGCCACAGCTGTAAAACTATTAATTAAGTGGCCTCTTGAAAATATGCTTAATAAGAAATAGATTTTTTAACGCCTTAAAAATGGTATGAGTGCGAGAATCTAGGTTTAAGCTGGCAATTTTTACAGCATTTTTATATGGCTTAAATTTGGGAAACTATTGTATTTTAATATTTAGAATGTCTCTGTTGATCCCAACTATAAGGGTATCGTCAGGTCAAGTTTCAGGTTATAGTTCTTATAGAAGTATTCTATAATGATGTGTCAATCACTGAGATCTTGTTGGGTACCTAAACAATAAAGGAAGGTATTGTGTTCATTATTTATGTACTTCGAACTCAGACAGTAATTTTAGTCCCAAGTATGATATTATTATAGTAATTGATGTTTGCACTTGCAAGTGTGTGAGCATTTTGAATTTAGTTCAAATGAAAAACCGCTAGTTACTATAGTAACAATAGTTTTTCTACACAAATTTTATAATTTTTTTTTGCAAATAAATAATGTAATGAAATAATTATTTATTCACAAAGTAATATATTTTATTACCTATGACTTTCATAAAATAATATCATGTGTGAGAGAGAGAAAACGATTTTTATTTGAATGAATGTAATCAAAATAACTGAAGCATTTTTATTCAAATAATATGTAACTTATAAACTTATAGATAATCACTCTCCAATGTCTTAGGCACTTTGAATTATTTAGTAATAAAGTTTTGAGGTTTGAGTAATTCTAGGGTGTAAGGAGGAGTAAACAATTTTTTATAGTAAATTCACCCTATTTACGTGGAGAGTGGATGGGAAAATATGGGAAAATTATATATATTTTTTGTTTGTCTAGGTAAATTAGTAATAAACCTACCTTTTTTTTGTAAACTCGAGTTTATTGCCGCAAGTTCCTAGTAATTTTTTAAATACATATTTTTGTCCTGATTCACCAATTTTTATCAATTTTCTCTATCTCTTTCTCATATATATGGGTATAAAATATAATGTATCTTTATAACACGCGTTATCTCTACTGCAAAATCATTATTTGCCTGTTATTATTATTACTATTATTATTACTATCACCGCGTCTTACTACCCGTTCGTGTTATACGCACTTACGCTAATGTGCAATGGTAGGGTGATTGTGAGATGAAATGGAGAATTTATTGTTTAACTTGGGATCCGAACCCCGGTGGAAGCCTGACATTCCACACGTTCACAAGTTGTGATTAATACACATCTTGTCAGTCAGAGGTAAGGAAAGGGTTTAGTAATCAGATAAATCTGTGCCAGGACCGAGGATTGAACCTCGAACCCCCTGCATAGAAGTGTTACCCCCCTTTTATTTATATACCAAATAAAAGTCAGGTTGGTCACAAGAGAGTTTATTTGTATTCAATAATAACAATAACCATACTCGATGAGAAAAGAGTGGGACAAGCCCGGAGTTAGGCGTAGGTAAAATAAGGCCATTACAACTCATATACAAACAAAGATATGGGGCACGACCCCAAGCAATAAGATGGCCGCCGTAGGTACCCACAGTATAAACAAACATTTAAATTGACCTCCATACAAATTCGTAGAGTATAATGATAAATATTGAATATAGGAACAATAACCCTCATACTAACTATAAACACTAGGCGTTGACTATTCGCCATTGGCGACTCCCCAATAACTTATGAAAAAGAAAGAGTTCCCAAAAAAGGTTACTATCACAGCTATTCTAAAGCTCAAAAATTGAAACCAAGATCCATTATGCAGATGCATCATTATAATTGAATAAGCTTGCAATTAACAATACTAATACACTAAGAGCGTGGGTTCGCGACCCCAGATTTAACCAACAAAGTTTGGATCAATGCAAATCCAATTCCCCAATAATGACAGTAACATTGATCGTTCAATATGATTTTACCCAGATACTCAAATGGTACGATATAACTAAACACCCCGCACATCAAACATGGCGGAGTGAATAGCCCCAAAACAATCCGTGAAGCGGATGTGATACGTCAACCTGAATAGTAATATCCCTAGATTTAAACTGCGCTGCCATGATCTCTACAAAAAGTCGCAGTTCCAATATATAATAAAATAAGTTAAATTG
>CABFVZ010004693.1:30856-44254 GCA_902151445.1 Timema monikensis | reverse complement strand
AATAAGAATACTATTGATATTTTATAAATTCTTACGTTAATGTTTCCTCACATAGATGAATGAAAAGATAATGTAGACAATTATAATATATATTATATTTTAACTTTACATTCTTTTTACTTGTTGGTTGTAAACTACAAATTCCTGGTGAGACTGCAACTAGGCTGGAGAGGGTTGTGTTGGGAGAGGAGGGTAGTTATTACTTCGGAAGCAGGTATTTGTTAATCATGTGTTTGCTTGTTCAAGGATTCTGATTGCATATATATTTTTTAGCTGTATTTGTAAAGTGCATGTTGGATTTAGTCATGTGCGTTTATTATTAATAATACATGGTCCTTAAAAACACACGTTAGGTTTAAGAAACTGTCTACTAAATAACACCAAGACACAACAAGCGGGATGGTTTTACATTTAAGAGTTTTTGTTTGTAGCTTATTATTAGGTAATTTTTTTTAATATTTGTAGTTAATCGAAGTCCGGGCCCTTTTTTATAAGCATTCTTCCCGATATCACTGCTTAGTGATCACATCACTGGGACTAAAATTTAGAACAATCGTTTATACTTTACAATATAATATTATTATTTTTTATACAGAGCTCAAAGGGGGGGGGATTCAAAAAGAAGTACGCAAGAACAAGGACATGTAAAACTTAATACAACTACCCAGAGACACAATACTGCAAATAATGTTAATAAAAGATCAAAATATCTAAGGTAGATTTATAATAGATATATATAGTTATAACTAAATTATCCGATTCAATATTCATCAGGTGTACCACCACACGCATTAAAAGTGTCGATACAAGATTACCAACTGTAAGCATTAGCAGAAATATTACAGCGTCGATGCGCACCCCACCCCAAAGTACATTTCTATTCGCGCCACTGCCTAGCACTTGGTGAATCAATCGAAACCAGCACAAGTAAAGGTAAGTATTCTCTTGACCGATTTTTCGGTGGCTGGGAGCTCCAGGTTTGAATCTTGGCTGTGTTTTCTCCTCAATAGTATTACACTTTTTTGTTCAAGTAAATGCTAGTACATTTAATCTAAACTCTACCGTCCTCGTCCCTACTTCATTAGTTAAAATATGCAAATATTCTAGATGATTTCTAGACGCGACTCACGAAATAAAAACAAATCACTAATTCCACCAAGGCCGTAGCCAGGGGGGTTTGGGGGTTCAACCTCCCACCCTGCCCTCCCCCCGAAATTCTATTAACAAAATATATATGGCTTTATTTATGGTTCAAACAATATGAAAATTAAGGCACAAGTACAAATTAGGAGGTTATGTTGCCATAAAAAACAATTCATATGGCTTCTAGAACTATTTATCAATTATAATTTTTTCTAGCCTCCGGCAATCGAGGGATGTGCCCACCAAACTCCCCTCGCCCCTGAAATTATTGGCTGGCTACGGCTTTTAATTCCACAGTGATAAATATCAGTGGTCCATACCGAGAATCAAACCAGAGATTCCTATTGTAGAACGTATATCGACTCGCTAATCTCTACAAGGATCAAAATGGTGGACAACATCGAGTTTGAAATTATCTAGGGTGCGTCGAACCATTATTGAAATGATTCTTGAAGAAACCTGACTTATTCATAATTATAAATAATGATTATTCTGATGGAATCATTTCGCTAGATTTAATATGCTCTCCCTACTTCAAAACAAATAGTATTGCTCCACTACACCGTCACAATATATTTTGAGTAATTTGTAACTATTTTTAATCAGATACCTTAGCTCAGTTGGTAGCATGTTTGTCTACTGAGTTGAGGGTACTGTGTTTGATTCCTGTTATGGCCGAAATGTTTATCAATGGTTAAATGTGATTTTACTCTTTCACCGTGATGAAATAACGGCTGGGGGCTGGATGTTGTGTCTGACCTAGATTTAAGTTAGTTTATAAGTCGTGTGTTGACATATTAAGTCGGTTTAGTAAGTGCGCGTTAAATACCTCAAATAAATATATATTTTTAAATGAAAAGTAACTTTGTTTCTTAGTGAGTGTGCTAGTTGTATGAATAATTGTCAGTCATCCCGGAGAGAGACGAACGTCACAAACACACTGTCCATGATTCCCTGGTTGGAAAAAGGTTCTAGGTCATCATTTGTTGTCATTTTGGATTCTTTGCTCATACTTTCTTACGTTTGGTAATTTATGTTGTCTAAATATATTTTTTAATGCTATCGATACGCAGACAATTATTTGTTTGGTCAACACACAGTTGAATACAATGCAAGCGATGAACTTGGTATTCTCTTTGCTTGTTTGGTTATAAAACACTCTCCTGGTGAGACAGCAACTGACCCACGGAAAAGATTGGTTTTGATGTCTTACTACCTGCTCAGGTTATACGCATATATGATCATTACTCTAATAGGGTAGGGATGAGTGTAGAAGCATTTTGGAGGTAATCGGCAATCCAGTTCCATTATGAAAGTGACGCCTTAAGACCATGCAGCCACCAAGCAGATAGTTATTTATTAATTTTTCAATTCTAGCGCGTCGCTCTCTTGTTAGGCGGGATTGCCAGTGACGGGTGGGTCAGAATTTGAATCCCGGTAGAATGTATTGAGATTGGTTCCACCTTAATATTTTCTCACTCCCCCTCCACGTAAATGTGGGTACATTTCCTTACTCCCCACATTATTCTACTAACGTAATCCATGTATACACATAGCCCTAACGGGTACAAAGTCTCCATGTTTTTTTTATAAATGTATAACGAAATATCCAAATATATTTTATTAAATAAATAACATTTACTTAAGTTTCATCTAATAATAGTCGATTTGGTGGACAGCTAACCTAGAAATGTTTTATATTATAAACTTTGTATACCCAAGGGGTCCTTGAACAAATTCAAATCTGTTGAAGAGTTGACTATATTGGATAACTACAGAAAAATCCCAAAATCCAATATGGCTGCCCAAAATAGTGTAAATGTAATTATCTTGGCTTGTAATGCACTTAGAAAGGTCATTTTTGTTTTAAATCTATTCAGATTTTCATCAGGCATTTCATTTTACATCATTTATAAATAAAAGACAACATGGTGACCATATCATAAGGTGGCCGCCGCTAGATTACTTGTAAATCATTGGTAAGTAGTCCCATCAAGACAATGGACCTTTTGAAGAAGAAGAAGAAGAAGGCAAAATGCTGTAAAGTAGTTCCAGTCATCGATCTGGAAAACATTTTTCTGATGATTGGTCAAAGACAAAACATGGATCTTAAATCACGCTTAGCTTATGAACTTTGTTCAGTGCCCTCTTCGCTCATTGATGCACAGGGCTCTCTCAGGAAATGCAATAAATCTTAGTTGGTCAACCGACTTGGTGTCATGGATATTTCAACTGAACCCCTTGATATTTTCATTGTTGACATTTCACAATTGTTCTAGCATATTGTTTGGCCATATCATGGCACTCCATCCAATCTCATCGCCTAGATAAAGGGTCGTTTGAGTCACTATCCTGATAACCAAAAAGTCATAGTCTTCGACAAATACAAAATTGTATCAGCTAAGGACCATGAAAGAAAAGACCGATCTGGTGAAATTGTAGTCGATTATGATATCGTCATCAACCCTCTTACAAAAAGGAATACAATAATGAAGAGCAAGTGCAACAAAAAAATGACTAGCAAGTGTTTAGGGTTCATCCAGTCTTGGAGAAAATGCCAAGGTTGAAACTCATGATGAGGTGGACGTATCTATAATATAGTTTGTCCTTGGCACTGAAACCATGATAAAGGTTTGTTGTGAGTAACGACACAGATGTGTTTGTTCTATTTGTCTATTGGATATATCGGTAACATCTGTATTTCAGAGTGCGGATGGAAGGGTGTTAGATATCAATGGCACATGTGCTAAACTTGGACCAAAATGTCTGCATTTACTTGGCATGCATGCCCTCAGCGGCTGTGACACAACCTCGTATCCATTCACTCAAGGTAAGGCAACTGCACTGAAAACGTTGCTCGCAGGGGAATTTAACGGGTTAGTTGATGTGCTGGGAGAAGTTGACGCTACATCAGAGGCTCTAATGGAGGCTGCTACAGCCTACTTCACCACCTTATATGGTCAATTGTCGGGGACATCGCTGGAGTCTACCAGATTTGAAATCTTCACTAGCAATAAGAAAAGTCACAAAATACTGGCCTTACCTCCAGCATCCCCCAACATGTTGCAGCATGTTCAAGTGACGTTATGGATAGCTTGTAACCGGCATGCGCCCTCAGATGAATCGAGTGATTGATGTGGGTGGGTGCGTAATCAGATGACTCAATTCGGGTGGAATTTAAAGGATGTAATCCCAACTCCTGTTACTGGTAATGGTGACAAAGCTCATTAATACTTTAAATGTCAGTGTGAGGCACTATGTATAGCAGTGAGGCTTGAGGATGCCACAAAGAACTTATTTCATCTACACCATATTGCTACTGCTCCAACAAAGAAGGATGTTTAAATCAATTCACTAATAGAGTAAAATCTGTAGTAACGAACGAGGGTTATTCAGCAGGTGGGGTCAATCAAGACAAGTCTGAAGATATGGACCAGGATGACGATGTTGATTCTCCTGAGGATGAGGATTATCATGAGGATTGCAATTAGGATGAATCTGCCGAATCTCATAACTTGGATGATGAGTGGCAGTAAATGCATTATTATTATTCACTGTAACAAATACTTCTTTTGTGTTACTATATTTCAGAATAAAGAATGATTTTGTATTCACATTTTAATTAATATCATTTTTTTAAACTCAATATGCCATTTATAGGTGTTTTGTATAACTCTTAATAACGTCTCTCATGTACAGTATACTTACTAGGGCGGCCATCTTGTGGGATAGCCGCCATATTTTATTTTGTTCATAAACAATGTAAATTGAAATGCCTGATGAAAACATGAATAAATTTAAAACAAAAATGACCTTTCTAGGTGAATTACAAACCAAGATAATTAAATTTACACTATTTTTAGTGGCCATCTTGAATTTATGGTTTTTTGCTGTAGTTGCCAAATATTGTCGACTCTACAAACAATTTGAATTTGTTCAAGGACTCCTTGGGAGTACAAGTGAATCATCTAATATTATAGGATAAAACATTTCTAGCTTCAGCGGACAACACATAGAAATGGAAAATAGAATATAAACCAGCGGGACGCAGAAAGAGTACTTGGGAGTTATGTGTGCATGTGAACAGCTACTTCCTGTACTCACCCTGACTGCCTGGTTTCACCATGATGGGACGCCCAGGAAACTCTCCTTGCAAGTTTCTTGAGCACTCGCATGTCCTGAGCAAGGACCTCTCTACTCCTGCGGGGGAGTCCTGCCAGCGTACTCCTCACTTTCTGTGAACGGCTCAAGGAGACAAGAGAATGAGGTCTGTCACCTACAGTGGCCCGCGTGGTGCAGTTTCTCAGGAACTCTGGTGGGGAGGTGCATGCCAGAGACACAGGACGATCTGATGGGACTGCTTCCCAGTCTGGCTCCTGAACACACACACACACACACAGCTAATGAGCCTGATGAGGTCTGAATGGCAGAATATGTTAAAACAACTTATACCTCGTATATAAAGATATACTATACAATGTGTACACTACCTGAGCTCTCCCAAAGTACCAAGGTTGATTGTCACAGTCTGGGTCGGTCATGTCAAGGCCACGACACTCTTCGGTGGACTCCGTGTCATCAAACGCCAAGTTGACCTTGCACCCCATGTTTTCCTCGCTACACCTACGCCCTAAGGATTCCGCCAAGACACTCGCCAGCTCAGCAAGGCGTCGCTTCACGTCGGGATCATCTTCATCATCTTCATCGGAGTCTGAAACACCTGGTGTTAGACACCGTCCTCTCGGTAGACTCATAAGTTGATCCGTGTCTTCAAGACCCCTCGATGAGCTAGGAATGGAATGTTCCTCTCCCACAGACGATGAATTTTTCACGACCCAATCTTGAACACAATCATCGTCAAGTGTCCTTGGCATCCATGGTGTGTTCTCATTGTGATGCAACACCGTTGTCTCCATCAAGTGTCCATCTGGAGATCCCACAATGCAGTCTGTGTTCTGAATAGCCAGAGTTTCCATCACGCATTGTTCGCTATGGGACGGAACATCTTCCCTCTTCAGCCATTCTCTGGGGATTACGTTATCCGTGGTGCACGGAATGGAGTTTTCAGCTGAACTGTGTTGTTCCGGTGGTGACCAGTCTGGCTCTCCCTGCACTAAACAGGGCGTGCGTGATGGGGAGGGTATTTCAAACGCGTCGTAGTACTGGTCCAAGCTAGGGGAGCGGCAAAAGGCCCAAGAATTTTCCGGTTCGATGTCTGTCTGTGTGCAACCAGAGATGAGGCTCACTGGTCTACTGCGCTCGATTAGAGAAGAAGACCTCTGAAAATGAGCGGGGGTTCCTGGTTGCGATGTTTGTGTGCAGCCGGATACAAGTCTCTTGTAATTCAAGGAGACACCCCTCTGGAAATTAAATGGGTTTCCATCGTTAGTGGGTGGTTCGTTGTTGTTTACAATCGTTGAATAAGTTTGATGTGATGAAACAGTCGAGTCAGGCACTGTTGATAATTTAAATTGGTCCGTTGATTCGTTTACGACGTCTTCTGATGGAGAATGACTATAAAGATTACTTATTGGTGATATACGTTGTTCCCTCGACATAGAATAGTTGTTTGAGACAAAGTCTTCCTTGAGCAAAGTGCGTTCTAGGGAAATGGGCCTAGGGACGGATAACTCGTTGTGTACAGTTGTATCTAATATAAAATTGTTCCCACAATCAACCTCAACGGGTAGAGAATAGTCCTCTTGTGCAGCAGTCTCTGAGGCACAATGGGCCTCTCGCAGCCCTGGTAAATGTTCAGTCGCACCAGGCAGGGAAATTAAGTGGTCAGGCTGTAGTCCTCTTAAGAAAGGGTCTCCTGGCCCAGTGGGAGACCCTATAGGATGATCTCCTGGGCCTGAGGCAGGGCCCCATCCTTGCTCCAATAATGGACTCTGACAGGGTAGTCCTGTGATGTCTGGCGATAGCATACTGTCTTGTCTGCGCCTGTTGGTGTCATCTGAGCCTCGGCCACCTGCAAAACAGACACCGTCAACACTTGTATGAGATAGGTACTGTCTCGGTATAGTCTGGTCAACGCACTATAACACACAACTGCAATAGGCTCCATTATTTTAAAATCCTGTGACACAATTTCGACTGTCACTTTTTGACAGGGTCTAGTATCTATACCAGTTTCCACAAACTAAAGAGAGTGCCTCCTTAAGGGGACGTGTGGCTTTTTGCTAGAAGGAAGAAAACTTATCATCTAAAGAGTAGATTTTAAAATTTCACGTTTGGTGTTCAAAATTATTTTATTATTTGTATTTGGTTTTAAAACTATATTTGGCTGTTTGCATTCTGTGCTGTGTAATTTCGTTTTACACATATTTTAACTTGGACAACATATCAACATGAGATGGCTTGTTTAGCTTGATGCTTCTTAGGAATTCACATACAATATGTATGTATACGGGAGATGTAAACCATTCACATAGCAACCAAAACATTAAAATCGAGCAAATGTAAACCCTAACATACCAAGTTATGACTTTCCACCACTGAATTTCTCAACTCTGAGAGAAAATGAAACAAAACCCTTCAAGTTGTTTGAAGGGTGTTGTTTCATTAATTACATTATTGTAAGCTTGCATTTAAGATTCTAAATGTAAGAAAATAATGTATTTCTTATTCATATTTGTGAACACATTTTATATAATGCTAGTAATCAAAATTTAAAAAAAGAAAAGTGTTTGCGTAACTAATGGTGTAATTATAATTTACGAAGGATTTTTAAAAGGTGGTAGGCGTGCGTGAGGTTTTCTAAAATTCCAAGATGAAAGCGTGAGGTCAAACAGTTTGGGAGACATTGCACTGTTCAAGAAGAGACCCAACTTTGGGATACAAACATTACTATTATTATTACTAACTAGAGCCTCACTATTATTTTTGAAAACAACAAAGAGCCAACATCCCCTCAACTCACTCATGATAATTGTCTTCACCAGCTAATTACGATGATTTGATTGAGGAATCCAAGTCAATAACAACTGCATGTGAGTGTATAGCAGGAAGATTGAAAACCTTCATATATTGTTTGAATAAACTTGACTTCCCTGCTTGATTAAAAGAATCAATCACGTTTTGGTCGATAAATGTGTGTGTGTATATTTTATATATATATATTCTTATATGCATTTAAAGGTTTACTTAATCTTTATTTTAGTTGAAAACAAAGATTTTCAGTCTCCCCTTTCCCCTCTCCTTTCTCTAAATAATAATGTATCAGGGTAGGTGGGAACCGTACTATGCACACCTTTGGATATCTATCTTTCAAGTAGTGTATACACTTCAGAAACGCCAAACCATTTCAGCTTTCAGTGTAAAAAATTACAAAGCACTGAATGAAACATGTATATTATATAGACCACCGTTTGAGGAAGTTTGTCATTCTTTAATTTCTAAGCAAATTTGTTCGATTCTTATTGTGATAAATCTTAGTCCTGGAAGGATTTAAACCACTGCCCGAATAAAGTATTTGGTGTATTTCTAGTTTATTGACAAGATTGAAGGTTTCCAGCACCATTGCTCTTCAGGAAATCTATGAATAACATAGATTTTCTAGCTTTCAAAACAAACAATTACTGCTAAAAATAATATATTTGCCAAATGTAGTTAACATTGACCCATTCGTTTGACAATCATCGTGAAACAAGCATCCAAACAGACATACGAAATGCCAAATGGTCAAGTTAAAACAAAACCTCGCTCCAATCGATCAGTAAAACCTTACGTTTTTGGTGTTATACGGTAGTTTATTTCCAACAACACGTCTTTCACAAATAAATACTAATATTTTGATAGGGTATAATTATGGCTCCCCAAAAGTGGAGGGGGTTACAAGGTTCTAGCCTGGAGGCCTGGGATTGGGGGTGGGAGGGGGCAGCATGGCGGGTCTGTAACATTCAGAGATGTTACAATCCCCCCTCCCCGTAAAATCTTAACTCTCAGTCCAGGAAGCAACATGTCTCTAAATAGCTACTCGCTACAGCGTCAAGGTCTATTTGCTTCTACCCACGAAGGTACTATGTTGCGCTCGCACCAGCACTCACCACTAATCACAACTAATAACAAATCGCCGCGATGAACAAAAGATTGCCCCCGAAAACAGAAAACTTCTAAAGAAGCTAAACAAGATTTTAGAATGTCTGTAGTTTACCACTATAGGCTTTTATTATCAATGATTTAAAGCCAAGATTTGAAGTAGCGGATACCATATTATGTGAATTATTCTCACGCAAATTGAACTTCCAGAACTTGGACGATGGTCAACTTACCACAAGAGCAGCAAAATTTGTAAATATATATGAGAAAGATCTGTCAGAAGACTTATTGCACGAAATCCTTCACCTTAAAAGTATTCACTTGCCAATATCTGCCTCGCCATTATTCCGTTTTGTACAATACCAGTTACTGTTTCTTCAGCTGAAATATCGATCGTTGCCCTGATTCCAAAGGCACGTATGTGCATTTTTTTGCTGTTTTTACCTAACTGTATTTTTAAAGTTGTTAATCGAAATTTTATCGTATTATAGCAAACGCAGGAATTATTTATCGAGCTCTAAATAGCATAAATTTTGATCTAAACTTTATTTTTTCCATTGAAATTTATTGAAAACTGGAACTTTAAATATCGTTTTCTCAAAAAATAAATTTTGCACATACGTGTATTTGGCATTAGGGCGACTATATTTTCACCTAGTACCTACATAGATACTAAACGTATTTACGATGGAAACGAATTTTTAAGGATTTGGGCGTGTTAAACATCAAGTTGTAATTAATTTGAAATGTTATTTTTCCCACTAATTTTAGAGAAATAAGGAACTTACTTATCTACATAAACAAAAAACATCAACAGTAAACATAAAGTAAGGCAACACATTTAATAACGAATTCAAAGCAGGTATTTTAAATCCACAATATGTTACCCACATAGATGTGGAATTTAGAATAATTATCACAGCCGCAAAAAAACCTATAAATATAGGCCGTGAACTTAGATTCTAAAGAGTGTGATGGGACTTGTTTGATTTGCACAATGTGTTTGTATTTGGTTGAATTTAAGAAAGCTGCAACCGTATATCTGGCTCTGCATTGAGGTGGGATCTGTATTTTGTTTTAGTATCCACACAAGCAGAAAATATTGATTCACATAAGTAAGTTGTTGCAAAGGGCAGAAGGATGATTTTTCACTTTATTTGACAAAACTTCAAAATCGTTTCTTAACTGACACCAAATTCTGATAGTGATTTCTTAGTTTCAAAATTATCTTTTATCGCAGAATATGTCAAATCAATCGATCACTCATACTGCTGCATGTCAAGACAGTGTGGCTTTTTCGAAACAGCATAGTAGAAGTTTACAACCCAATAGTTTTCTTTATTTTTTTTCGTGGAGTTTTTCCGGAAAATATCAGTTGAAACTATCAAGCAAATTTAGCAGGTGAACATATGAAACTCATTTAGAAGGTTCTGACTTGAGCGTTCATTTCGAAGAGCCAAGTCAATGTTTTGCTGCAAGAAAGCCACTTTACTTCTGTTTGAAGAAGTAAAGACGTATGTAAGCCCCCCTTGTCATCACACAACATGTTGAATAGCCATGTATTCTTGGGTCGTGAGGTGATAAAATTAATTCTTTCACGCTTTCATCCAAAACTTCTTTTAGGGAGGGTAGACGTTTTTTTTCACAGCAATGACATGGTGGTGGAAGACGCAATGGATACAGCTGCACTTCCTTCCTTTTTGTTTTATTCTTAAAATAATACTGGCTGTCTTCCCAGTCATGGCCTTCGCGCAGTCTGTGCCTACATCAACGTAGTTATTCCATGGGATGCCACTCACTGTGAAAAATTCTTCAACTAACTTGAAAATGTCAGCGCTAATTGTGTTAGTCGGTAAGAGCTTGCAGAAAAGCAGATCTTCTTGAAAAGACTTCACGTATTGGTGGCGCACAAATACTATTAAAATTGCCAACCCGGCCACATCCATTGATTCATCCATTTGGAGCGAAAATTGAGTGGATTTTATTCGTGAGAGTAGAGTAGTTTTCACGTCCTCTGCTAAGTTCTTGGCTAGATAAGTTCACCGTATTTCCTTGTGAAGAAATCAGTCGGTTTGCTCTTACATTCTGTAAGAACCCTCTCAAAATGATGGCGCATTTTTTCTGGGAGCATCGCACTGTTTGGCAACACTTTGCAACACTCTGAAACCACGGCTAAGTTTTTACAGAGACGGGGTTAACTGGCACTACTGGGTCTGTTTGGTTTCACCATGTGCAGTCTGTGTGATTCACCAATGTTCATGGTTTCAACCATGAAGGTGCTGCGTGGGAGGGCAAAGCTGACTGAGGTGACGTATGACACACACTTCGGCTTTATTATACTTGTTATCTACACTGCTTCAGAGCACGCTGCAGGAGCTAAACGATTTCTACCCAAAACTTACCTAAATACAGTTCATGGCCACACAAATTCACAGTTTTGAGATCTTGAAACTTTGGGAACCGCTGCTGTGGAGTATCACGCTGCCCTTAACCTTAGGGGTAGGTAGGGAGGGGCGTCTACCAAAAATCCTGGCATAGGGCTCGCTTTAGTATTGGGGGGCAGGGGGGGGGGTTATGGTCACAACAGAACATTCCAAGGTAATGAAGGACTGTTCGAATGGTGTCATTTCCATAATGAACACAGGGGTGTGAGGATATTTTTTTCAAGTTAACAGAGCCCCCATTGAACATTGTACTACTCTAACTATGGTAACAGTTGACAGGCGAAACACACCTCTAGACCATTAGTGTCATTTTTTCACGTTCATAGAAACCAAATATGAAACATGGTTGACGTACCTCAGCGAATTAAATCAAATACTAGGGGAAACGATCAACTAAACATTATATTGTCCCAGCACGATATCAACATTATCTCATACCTTGACTGACGTATTAACAAGTAGAAGTGTGACACATTAGTTCAGTCGGTAGCGTGTCTACTAACTCAGCCAAAGGTCTCGGATTCTATTCTCGGCATGGATGGAGAATTTATCATCTGTGAAACTGTGATTTACCCTTTCACAGTGATGAATTATGGTCGAGAGGCTAGATGTTGTGTCTGTTCCTGGTTAAAGTTATTTTATTAGTCGTGTACTGATATGATTAGCCGGTTCAGAAAGTGCACGTTAAGACGGCTGGAAGGTGACGCGATAAAAATCCAGTGTTTTTTCAGTTATGCTAAGTATGAATCACCAATATTGTTAGTACACTGGTTAGCACTTCTACCGCTAACTTGTTTGAGTGAGGGCTAGACTGACAACAATAAGTTGATTCATTGGTATATTCGTAATTAGCGTTGTATCCTGGTCGAGTAACTTGAAGGTATTTCTTCCTAACCGGTTTCTCATTCTACCTCCATGCTAATGCAGGCACACTTCATCTCAATGTTATATTCCTCATCATTTCCACCCAATTAGTTTAAAATATTTGGACATCCCAAACTGGTAGTAAGACTTGGCGCGCAAAGAACGCCTGCATGTGTTTGTTTACAATTATTTGGCCCCATATTTCAATTAAATAACTATATTAAACAAAATAGTTAACTAGTACAAATGACAGGATTATCACAGCTCCAGCCAGCGTGGTCGACTGGTGTGCTCAGCTCTAGCCAGCGTGGTCGACTGGTGTGTTCAGCTCTAGCCAGCGTGGTCGACTGGTGTGCTCAGCTCTAGCCAGCGTGGTCGACTGGTGTGTTCAGCTCTAGCCAGCGTGGTCGACTGGTGTGTTCAGCTCTAGTCAGTGTGGTCGACTGGTGTGCTCAGCTCTAGTCAGTGTGGTCGACTGGTGTGCTCAGCTCCAGCCAGCGTGGTCGACTGGTGTGCTCAGCTCTAGTCAGCGTGGTCGACTGGTGTGCTCAGCTCTAGTCAGTGTGGTCGACTGGTGTGCTCAGCTCTAGTCAGTGTGGTCGACTGGTGTGCTCAGCTCTAGTCAGCGTGGTCGACTGGTGTGCTCAGCTCTAGTCAACGTGGTCGACTGGTGTGCTCAGCTCTAGTCAGCGTGGTCGAGTGGTGTGCTCAGCTCCAGTCAGCGTGGTTGACTGGTGTGCTCAGCTCCAGCCAGCGTGGTCGATTGGTGTGCTCAGCTCCAACCAGCGTGGTCGACTGGTGTGCTCAGCTCTAGCCAGCGTGGTCGACTGGTGTGCTCAGCTCCAGCCAGCGTGGTCGACTGGTGTGCTCAGCTCTAGTCAGCGTGGTCGACTGGTGTGCTCAGCTC
>CABFVZ010004693.1:0-29798 GCA_902151445.1 Timema monikensis | reverse complement strand
GACTGGTGTGCTCAGCTCCAGCCAGCGTGGTTGACTGGTGTGCTCAGCTCTAGCCAGCGTGGTCGACTGGTGTGCTCAGCTCTAGCCAGTGTGGTCGACTGGTGTGCTCAGCTCCAACCAGCGTGGTCGACTTGTGTGCTCAGCTCTAGCCAGCGTGGTCGACTGGTGTGCTCAGCTCCAGCCAGCGTGGTTGACTGGTGTGCTCAGCTCCAGCCAGTGTGGTCGACTGGTGTGCTCAGCTCTAGTCAGTGTGGTCGACTGGTGCACTCAGCTCTAGTCAGCGTGGTCGACTGGTGTGCTCAGCTCTAGTCGGCGTTGTTGACTGGTGTGCTCAGCTCCAGCCAGCGTGGTCGACTGGTGTGCTCAGCTCTAGCCAGCGTGGTCGACTGGTGTGCTCAGCTCTAGCCAGCGTGGTCGACTGGTGTGCTCAGCTCTAGCCAGCGTGGTCGACTGGTGTGCTCAGCTCTAGCCAGCGTGGTCGACTGGTGTGCTCAGCTCTAGCCAGCGTGGTCGACTGGTGTGTTCAGCTCTAGCCAGCGTGGTCGACTGGTGTGCTCAGCTCTAGCCAGCGTGGTCGACTGGTGTGTTCAGCTCTAGCCAGCGTGGTTGACTGGTGTGCTCAGCTCTAGCCAGCGTGGTCGACTGGTGTGCTCAGCTCTAGCCAGCGTGGTTGACTGGTGTGCTCAGCTCCAGCCAGCGTGGTCGACTGGTGTGCTCAGCTCTAGCCAGCGTGGTCGACTGGTGTGCTCAGCTCTAGTCAACGTGGTCGACTGGTGTGCTCAGCTCTAGCCCGGGAGCTAGATACTATGTTCGAATCCTGGACACGGCTGGATTTTCCCGTTGTGATTTTAAACATCAACTCTTCAGCCAAATTACGGCGCAGTTATTTTAATTTTCCCTAGCTAAATAAATATGATAATCAAAATGAATCACCCCTCAATAGTAGCAGCCTGGACAAAGGCGACAGTCTCGTCTTGTCAGGTATACCGTTGACAAGGAGATTCAGGTTCGAATTCTGGCCGGATGTACTGAATTTTTTGAAGATAATGTTTAAAACGCTACCTACACGCATATGTAGGTGCACTTCCTACAAGTTCTAACCTTATAGTCCTTGACACATTAGTGTAAATATGCAGCTGTCCCTGTAATAAGCCGCGGAGCATCAGTTGTTTTATTTATGTCATGTTCTATTAATATTAGTCAATTATTTACATCCATGGCTATCTTATATTTGAGACATTTTAAACTCGAACTAACTGTATTTCTCAGAGAGTTATGTTCTAAAAATAAACATTTTCCGGTAATACTCTTAGATAGTTAATTTACAGAAGAAAGGAACGTATATTTGGTTTAAATACTGAAGTATTCAACATATTTAGTCTACAGCAATCTAAGGAAACCTGACGCTAGTGATAGTTTTGCATTCAACCACCAAGCACTGCCTTCGATACGTGAATGTGGTGAGAGAACAGGAATAGCCTCTGTTGCAACTGGATTAATAATGTTTCCGTCCTAAGGAGGAATTGAACCATAGGCCTGCTTAGAGGAGGGAGCTCCTAAAGACCGTGACGTCACTATTGGTTTACCCGTGCTAATGAATGTACGTTCTACTCAGCGAGTTTAAAGATATAAAAACATACATTCTTAAGTAGTTATAAAAATAGTCTTACAGTGTCACAAAATTACTATTTATATCTTGAAATAGTTTTTTTATAAATCCTCTACAACTTCGACTTGGTGAAAAAAATTTCCTGTAGGGTTCTTCCTGCCAGGATGGTGATAAAAAAAAAGTTCACGAAAATAGGAAAATGGAGAAACATAATTTTAAAAAGTAAGTCAGTGTTTCCAAGAAGTAAACAGTAAAGTGACTGTGTAAACTCGTCAGAGGAAGAGGGGAAGCAGATAAACAGGATACATCTCAGGGTGAACTGCTCATTTTCTTCCCTCTCTTTCTATTTTGGCTTAAGTGTAATAGTGCTTAGAATGCTTAGATGCGTCAAGTTGAGATGCAGCCCGCTTAGCAAAATATCTTGGAAATCTCCAAGTAGGCAACGTCGTTAAATGCGTTAAACCTTTGGCCCGCGAAGCTACTCAACTGTGATTGGACTGGTCAGTGATTGAAATCACAAACTGGTCAGTAACTGGTTGTTATTATTATTATTAGCACCGCGTCTTACTACCCATGCGGGTTATACGCACTTACGCTAATGTGTAATGGTAGGGTGATTGTGAGATGAAATGGAGGACCTACAGTTTAACGTGGAATCCGAACCACGGTGGAGGCCTGGCATTCCCCACATTCACAAGATGTCTTGTCAGAGGTGAAGGAAGGGTTTGGTAATCAGATAAATCTTTGCCGGGACCGAGGATTGAACCCCGGCCGCCAACTGGTTGTTACTTATGTTTCGTCCGCTGTGCTACTAAAAAGTGGCGACATTTAATTCAGTATCGTACCATCTAGCTGCAAGCACCTTCTTCAGGTTTCTAGAATATTTAATATTTATTAATGTGAAGTGTTTTGTGAATCGAGTGCCGGCTGGATTTTACTGTCTATTATTATTATTATTCTTCTTATTATTATTATTATTACATATATGTTGACCTGGTGATCTAGGGTTAAGGTGTCGGACTTCTGTGCTGGGGGTCCGGGGTTCAATCCTCGGTCCCGGCACAGATTTACCTGATTACCAAACCCTTCCTTCACCTCTGACAAGACGTGTATTAATCACAACTTGTGAATGTGGGGAATGCCAGGCCTTCACCGTGGTTCGAATCCCACGTTAAACTGTAGGTCCTCCATTTCATCTCACAATCACCCTACCATTACACATTAGCGTAAGTGCGTATAACCTGAACGGGTAGTAAGACGTGATGCTAATAATAACAATGTATAGGCGCACAACAGAAAATATTACTGAGATATTTGATAACTAGCAGCGAGCTTTCCTCTTCACCTTAAGATAACAAGTTTCGTAGTTTTATTTCCCAGCTTATCTGTTTTATTGACAAGACAAAGGCTGGTTGTTGGTGAAGGGCGAAAGGGAGTATAGTGAAGTATTACCATAAAACAGCACACCATTGTATTTTAGACCTTGTGACCTGACAGTGATTGTTACATTTTTTGTTGACCGAAGGGGTCCCCTGAAGGGAATTGGTAGTCCCGGGGCGCTCAGAATCTGTTATTCCACCCTCTATATAGGTAGCCTATATTACCTAAACATGAAACAAAATATAAAATTACAATAAATACTGAAAATAATGTTTTTATAACAAAATAAGATATGAAAATTAAATTGTGAAAATATTTACTATCCACGTTTTGACCGATAAAAAAAAACTTTTATTACCGTGTTTTTCTCCCGTTTTCGGACTTATGTATAATTCCTAGATTTTTTTTTCATAATGTGTGTATTTACGTGCATCCAGAAGCTTCTATATGGCCTAGAAAGCTGAATCATTTGAACACCTCTAGCATATATCACGAGACAAAACCTAACGTAGCCGAATTTTCAATGCACTTTTTATTTAATAAAAATATAATTGATTTAGTTGACTAATTTTATCCACTTTTACGTAGTAACTAACAGAAAGATATTATTTTACAAACAAGGCTCAACCTTCCGTGCTTCTATCAATTGAAGATTAAGTTTTAGTAGGTTGGGTAACAATGGACCTGTGAAGGGAAAGAAGCTATGTCAAATCTTAAAAACACTATCGTATCTCGTAGCTTGACGATATGTTTACTATTGGCTTTCATTTTGTTCGCTAAAGCTCTCGTTATGTTTAAAAAACAGTATCCTCGTGGAATGAAAGAGATGGACGAAGAATTCTGTGTGAAGTTATAACAAATTCTAAATATTTGAGAAAATCAATGAAAATGTTTGTCTAAAATATTTCCTTTTTCAATTTGTTTACATTCTGACACTGGAGCTCAGTCGGTAACGTGTCTGCCTTCTAAGTTAGGGGTCCCTGGTTCGATTCCCATAATGGTCGAAACGTATATCATTGGTTTATTGTGGGCTTCCACTTTCAGAGTGATGAATTAACGACCGGAGACTGGATGTTGTGTCTGTTCTAGATTAAAATTTCCATTGGTGGTGATATTATCATTCGGTTCAGAAACTCCACGCCACGTTAAATACCTCAATTAAAACGCGTATTTTCAATATTCTTCAATATTTCGGGGCTACACCCTATCACCCGGATTCGCTCTCGTACTAGTCAGTGAACAAGTTATCATGAAAAGATTGTACTAACAGTTGTTACAACAGTCATCTAATGGAGCAGTTTCTTGATGACGGTTGGACGTGTGCTCGCGTATAGCCATAATGTAAGGTAAAATAACGTTGTTGCCTGTCAACAGCGCGCACGGATAGTGATACGTGTGGTTTTTGTACAAACAACTTAGCAAGTCTAGTAACGTAGTCGGTGTTGAGGTATTCTATGTCATACTCGTGTGAATACATAGTTTCCACAGTTCACATGTGTCATCCCAGGTAAGGGTCGTACATGTAGTCTACAGGCAACCGACAAAGTTTAAGGTGGGATAGAAGGGAACGCGAGACAAGGTAAGTGTTTTAGCAGTTTTTATGGCAAAACATTGCTCCAGTACAAACGTAGAGTTTAATTTTCTCCCCATGGTGACCTCAACAGTTCTTGAATATCTGTCACGAGCATGGCGGCATTATCTAGCAAACATTTTTAAAAGACGAGAAAAGTTATGATTACATTACGGAACACCCTTGAAAGATATTCAAGAAATTTAAAGGTCATCATGTGAATAAAACTAAATTATATGTTTGTAATGGAAAAATATTTTATGTATTTTGGCCAAACAAATATTTTGCCATAAAAAAAAACACTGGCTTTTTATCACGTCACCTTCCAGCTAACCAGTATACCAGTGTTTTTAAAACTGCGGGTCGCGGTGACATGCGGCGATAGAACATAAATTGTCAGTATACATCGTTATAAAATACAGATTATCAGCACCGAGCCTATAAAGATACTTGAACGGGCATGGCCGGTTGTATCCTGATTGCAAACAGGGCAAAGATCAACTCGCGTGAGGGGGGTGACACGGGTGGAAGGGGCTACTGGCAGTCTGACGAGGCTGAAAGAACTACGACTGCTAGGCCCCAGTGGGCCTATTATCAAATTTAGGGTGGGATGGCAAAGCAACATGGTGTGTCCTCAATCTGGATTCCTCCTCATATATCAAAAATCACATGCTCGCAATCAGGAGACCACCACACGGCCATGCCTTCTTTTCTTTGCTCTAAAGACGACCAGAAAGAGAGATAGTAAAATGGGACCAGGCCTGTTTCTTCTTCGCACTGAATATATTATTTCCAAATATTCGCCCTGTCTCAGAAATGTGTACTTGCCAGTTGCTAGGATTGTTTTAGAAGTGATATAGTAGCCCACATTCTCTGGACAGTTCGTTCGTTAGGCAAGGTAAGTCTAGTCAGCAGCTTACTATCTCACTTTACCTGACCCAGACTCAACTCACAAGTGTGGTCGAAGGACCTGTGACGTCACGGCCGGTCAACAAATGATTTCCCATGTTAATGAATTTACGTTTTATTCAGCGAGTTTTAAAGATATAACGTCAAAACAAAAACCATACATTCTGAAATAATTATAAAAATACTCTTACAGCGTCACAAAATTATTATTTTTATCTTGAAGTAGTTTTTTTAATCCTCTATAACTTCGAATATTTGGCTCAGTCACAAAAATGTCCTGTAGGATTCTTCCTGCCAAGATGGTGATAAAAAAAGTTCGCGAAAATGGGGAAACATAATTTTAAAAAGCAAGTCAATGTTTCCAAGAAGTAAACAGTAAAGTGACTGTGTAAGCTCGTCAGAGGAAGAGGGGAAGCAGATAAACAGGATACATCTCAGGGTGAACTGCTCATTTTCTTCCCTCTCTTTCTATTTCGTCATAAGTGTAATAGTGCTTAGACTGCTTAGGTGCGTCAAGTTAATACGCAACCCGCTTAGCAAAATAGCTGCGAAATCTCTAAGTAGGCAACGTCATCAAACCAGCCACAAATCTAAAAGGTTCGAATTCTACTTGAACCATCTACGAATAATTAGTATCGAGTTTCATAGTGAACTTTCGAAAGAAGTTCACAGTGCTATTATTTTTCCACAGTCCGTGACAATTGTAAAATTTAAATTGAACTAATACAAAATATCCGTAAAATAGATAATTTTATTACTAAACTAGTTGAAGTCCCCGGTATTTCTTGGGAGAAATGTTTTTAGATTGTGTTGCTATCAACCAGATTTTTAATTAATCAAAAAATCTGGTCAAAATTGGAAAACTAAGGATTTTAAGTACACATGCTCGTGCACAAGGCTATTAATTTTTAAAATTTCAGAACTCTGCGTGAGCTAGATATCGCCCAATGCTTATGATAAACAAACTCTATTTTATTAATATGTACAGAATAAGAGGAAGATAGAAGAAGACAAAAGAATGAGGAAGTGAAAAATATAACATCATGTTATGTTCAAATTCAACACGTATTTCTGTGAGTGTTACCAGTGGCACTATTGTGAAAAATAATCAGCAAACACTGACTTCGTTTGAGTTTCGACCTAGAAAGAAAAAATAAATTAAGTGCAAAACTTTTTAATGAGGGTGATTTAAAATATGGTTTTATCAAATATGCAAACTTCAACAATAAAGCCAAAATTCATTGTATTATTTGTAATGATATTCTTGCACATGAAAGTTTAAAACCTTTAAATTAAAAAGATAATTTGTCAAAACAGTATGCTGAACTTGTCGATAGGTCCTAGGAATATTTTCAACAAAAGAAAAAGAATTCCGGATTTCGGCACAATTTCTTACATCTGTTAATGGAGAAAGCCTTAGTATCTTCCTAGTTAGTTGCATACCGTGTGACAAAAGGGAAAATAGCTCTCACAGCTCCTCAAAAGAATGATTCTTCCCGCACGTGTGTATATAGTGCGTATGTTTGATGATAAATCATATTATATCGATTGGTGTCAAATATTCTAGGGGCGTACTCCCAACGACCAAACATTAATAAAAGTTCATATTATAAACATTGGTCTATAAACGCTTAGTTTCTGGCTTAGGAGACATCTTATTGTTCAATTAATAAGAATTCCAACAGAGGAAATAATGCAATTAAAACAAAGTTTAACATAAATAAACAAAAGTACAACAGAGAACATTTTGTCACACACATTATTCAAAGTGGTGTCCTGATTTGGTGTACACCTGGGGTACTACGTATTTTCTCACACTCATTTACGATACTATTTCTTAAAACATCAACACCAGGCATAGGAGTTGCGTAAACAATGGACTTTAAATATCCCCGGAGAAGAAAATGCATTGGGTTCAAATCTGATGAATAAACAGGCCATTCAACGCATCCCCTACGACCTTCATCTTTCAGGAAAACTTTTTTCTAACTCTAAAACTAAGAGTGTCTAGACCCATGTTTATATAAACCTTTTTTAGTGGATGGTTGTTGCGAGTACGCCTCTAGAATATTTGACACTAATTAAAATACACCCTGTATATCGTCGAATGTGTTCAATTGCAGGCCATTTAGAAACAATGCCTACTACAGTCTGGTATATATTTTGCAATCCAAATGGATGAGAACATCGATATTTCAGCTTGTGCTTACACTTTTAGTTTATGTCAGATATGTGTAGCAAGATGAGTTTGTAAAGGATTTCTTATGTTGTTTACATTTAACCTCATGTACAACTGGATTTAATGTATGTACTGAATCAGAAAATATATATTACCACCGCGTCTTACTATCTGTTCAGGTTATACGCATATGAACAACTCAACACCTCCTGCACCTCCTGGTAATAATGGACAATGAACCATTCAACACCTCCTGCACCTCCTGGTAATAACGGACAATGAACCACTCAACACCTCCTGGTGATAATGGACAATGAACCATTCAACACCTCCTGCACCTCCTGGTAATAATGGACAATGAGCCACTCAACACCTCCTGGTGATAATGTACAATGAACCACTCAACACCTCCTGGTGATAATGGACAATGAACCACTCAACACCTCCTGGTAATAATGGACAATGAACCATTCAATACCTCCTGCACCTCCTGGTGATAATGGACAACGAACCACTCAACATCTCTTGGTGGTAATGGACAACGAACCACTCAACACCTCCTGGTGGTAATGGACAATGAACCACTCAACACCTCCTGGTGGTAATGGACAATGAACCACTCAACACCTCCTGGTAATAATGGACAGTGAACCACTCAACACCTCCTGGTGGTAATGTACAATGAACCACTCAACACCTCCTGGTGGTAATGGACAATGAACCACTCAACACCTCCTGGTGATAATGGACAATGAACCAACACCTCGTGGTGATAATGGACAATGAACCACTCAACACCTCCTGGTGATAATGGACAATGAACCACTCAACATCTCCTGGTGATAATGGACAATGAACCACTCAACACCTCCTGGTGATAATGGAAAATGAACCACTCAACATCTCCTGGTGATAATGGACAATGAACCACTCAACACCTCCTGGTGAAAATGGACAATGAACCACTCAACACCTCCTGGTGATAATGGACAATGAACCACTCAACACCTCCTGGTGATAATGGACAATGAACCACTCAACACCTCCTGGTGATAATGGACAATGAACCACTCAACACCTCCTGGTGATAATGGACAATGAACCACTCAACACCACCTGGTGGTAATTGACAATGAACCACTCAACACCTCCTGGTGATAATGGAAAATGAACCACTCAACACCTCCTGGTGGTAATGGACAATGAACCACTCAACACCTCCTGGTGATAATGGACAATGAACCACTCAACACCTCCTGGTGATAATGGAAAATGAACCACTCAACCCCTCCTGTTGGTAATGGACAATGAACCACTCACACCTCCTGCTCGTTGTGAACCATGAATTACTCATATCCCGGTTGGTAAATTTCCCTGTAATATCTTATTCGAGGATTATCACACAATACCTCTGAGAACTCCTCAAAGGTATGTATAAACTCTTAATATTGGCGGTAGTTCTCATTTGATCTTGAGAGCAAAGAAGAAAATATGAATAATGTTCTGAGATCAGCTTCTGGCTCTCCAGCCAAAACCAGATAATCAAATTTGTAATCGTCCATTGGCATGAGTTTATTGCTTCAGCCATATTATCAGTAAAGGTTTATTTTAATGTATGTGGCTTGAAGAGATAATAAACTCGTATAGTTCTAGATAAAGTGCTAAAAATAATGCGCTTCATTATTTCCTCAACATTTTTAAACAATTTCGCTATATTTCTCTCTAAATAACTTACCAAGATGCTAACATCCTCTGAGCAACTTGAGAAAGCACTCACATTATCTTGAACAACTTGAAATCACTAAACTTGTATGAACCTGAGCAACGTGAGTAAGTACTAACATTGTATGGACATTAACAACTTGAGAGAAAGCACTCACCTCATGTGGACCTGAGCAACTTGAAAGCACTCACCTCGTGGGGACCTGAGCAACTTGAAAGCACTCACCTCGTGTGGACCTGAGCATCTTAAAAGCACTCACCTTGTATGAACCTGAGCAACTTGAAAGCACTCACCTCGTGTGGACCTGAGCATCCTAAAAGCACTCACCTTGTATGAACCTGAGCAACTTGAAAGCACTCACCTCGTGTGGACCTGAGCATCTTAAAAGCACTCACCTTGTATGAACCTGAGCAACTTGCTGAACATGACGAGTCACGGCAACTGACAACTTAGAATTGCGCGCTCCTCCGGATAGGCCATTCCACTTAGCACTCCTCAGCGTGTCACAAGCAATTAACACGGAACAATTAATACAACAATACATGGCTCAGAGTTGTTGACAAGACTGACCACCTGACCATTAGCACCGTGCTATATCCTCTCAACATAACTCAGACAAGTGCTGGGTGGTTAGCGTAGCTGACTGCTGGTCTAGAAACTCTAGTTCAATGCTAGCTCGTGACGGCATTTTGGAATTTACCAATCTTTAATTTTATCTGCGTCTTGGTAACTTGCGAGTTATACGCACATGTAGATAGAAACGCTATTAGATCTATTTTCATGAATCCATACGTCGAGTCACGTTATGCGCAGTTGTCACTTTTGGTAGATATATTAATACTAAGGCTGGGCCGATGCCGATAACCGATCCGATTTATCGGCCAATATTGGAACAATCGGCCAAGAAAAGTCGGTTTTTTACCATGCAGATATTTTCCGCCGATAATTCAAAGCCTATAGTTATATTTTAAATTCCCAAATTATGAAAATATAATTCATAGTTCAAGCAAAAATATTTAAATACATTCTCTTGCATGCAAACACAAATTATTTTACTATGCGTTGGATATTTCATTTAATAATAAACAGCAAATCAAACATTCTAAACAAAATAAACCATTCAATTTTATTTACCTTAAGGTTTATTTCAAATCATGAAATACTTGATAAATATATTAGCGATAAAGATTTCCTCACGTGACAAAGTTAAACACTATCAAAAACAATATAAGGTGGTCAGTACGATTTTATTTGTGGATTTATAAAAAATTAAAAATGCATTATTATGGCTATATTATTATTAGCACCCGCGTCTTACTACCCGTTCGGGTTATACGCACTTACGCTAATGTGTAATGGTAGGGTGATTGTGAGATGAAATGAAGGACCTACAGTTTAACGTGGAATCCGAACCACGGTGGAGGCCTGGCATTCCCCACATTCACAAGATGTCTTGTCAGAGGTGAAGGAAGGGTTTGGTAATCAGATAAATCTGTGCCGGGACCGAGGATTGAACCCCGGCCGCCAGCACAGAAGTCTGACACCTTACCCCTAGACCACCAGGTCACCATTATGGCTATAAGTAAGGTAGTTTTAATAGACTAAAAGTTGTTTACCAACCCAATATGGAATATTGCCTACATCTTTCAGTACGAGCCGAGGACCGCGCATGTGCACAGCATTTTGCTTTCTGTTTGAATTTGAGTTATTTTAATATATATATATCCCTATTTTTCCCATTGGCGGAATTAACTAAACTATATTTTATTTACGTAACCGTAACTTATTCACACAGCAAAAACAACGAATCCGTCCGATATAACGTATCGTTATTGTGCTATTGCGTACTTTAGGGGCTAGCTGCAAAGAACCGCACTAATTGATGTTTTAATGAGTTGTTTATGATTTTGAATCTTCTTGTTTAATAAGATAGGGCCTAAATATGTTCTTATTTATAAGGGGGTCTTCATAAACAAACTAAGTTTATTATTCTTATGTGTACAATATAAAGTTTGTGCTTTTTCTTTATTTATTGTTTGGTATTGGTATTTTAATTTATTTATAACTATAAACATGCTTGTTTATTATAAAAGTGCAGTAGGCCTAACAATTAAATTAGATATTATATCTAACCAACTTTAACGCTTAAAACTTTAATTTAAACATGTATTCAAGAAAACTAATACTATCATGAAAAGTATAAAAGCGGCAAAATCAGATTATTGTTTTTGAGTGTTGTTACTGTACACTTTTGTAATATTGCAACAACAACAACAACAACAAAATATCGGTATCTGTTACAGGCAAAATCTGCAAAAGGGCTTATTGGCCCAGACCTAATTAATACCATAGAGAAATGTGTGTTATCCCTTTCTCTATGTTAATACCCATAAACTATCAACCATAGTAAAATGTTGTAAAAAATGTGTCTCTATTTTGTAAAAGACCCTTCCTACTAAACGGACTGTTTCGTTTAACGATCGGAAAGGCAGACCAAAACCTCGTCACTGGGAGTCTCGTCTTGTCTGGGCTACCCGTGATGGCCAGGTTGAGGTTCGAATCTCGACCGAGTATGTTACCGTGCGTTTTCTTAAGTTGCTTCTCACTCTCAAATGCGTGTACATTTTCTTTAAATTATAATTTACTCATCCCTACCACAATTAATGTGATTTGTGAATGCGGATATCACGGATGGGTAGTAAGACGGTTGAATGTAGGCTCAAATAATATGCTAACAAATTGATTTAAGTCTATAAGGTTGGTTTATATTTAAAAATTAGTTACATTTCTCACCCCTAGGCAGCACTAATACAATGGTGTAACTGTAGAGGTGGTGGGGGATATTAATGGTTTTCTTCAAGGTCGTCTGTCGTTTGAGAGGGGAAAGACAAGGAGATGTCTAACAGACACAAATTTACCAGGGTTGTAAAACACTAGGGAGTAGCGATCCTGGCGGAAAATAGTCATTATTAATTTAAAACTATCGGCTTTGTTGGCTAGCCTGTCGTCTTCATGGGGGCGTGATTATAGTATATTCATCATAGCTTTTTACCTGAATTACAGTTGAACAATTATATGTTTAAATTTTGAGTCACCAACACTTGTACAAGATCACTGTTTTGTTATAAATGATAAGTTTTTTTTAATTACAGGTTAAATTTTACATTAAAAATAACGTAAACTTAAGTTTTCTCACACTATTTAATTAATTTTAATGTATTTTTTATCCAAACCGCAACAATATATTCAACATAATTAAAAGTACTTTTTCTTCGTTTTGGAATGTTACTTATTACGTGTAATATACTGCATACATTAATACAAGCATCGTATTTACTTGGAAAAGAGAGAATATTTTTCCTTTTTTTATATATTATAATAAAACAAATTATTATTATTTCATTGTATTTCGAAATATTTAACTGAATAAACTGTATACCAATTATTCATTTTCTTACGGCATAAAAACTCATATTTCGATTTGAAGATTGAAAATAATATAATCAAGAAGAGCAGAAGTACTAAATACCTGGGTGTAGTTCTATACAACAAATTGAGCTTTGCTGATCATGTACATACAACTAAAGAAAAGGTAGAGAAAAAGATATCAATCATGAAAAGACAAGTTAGAGCTAAGTGGGGATGCGCTTAGAACACCCTAAATAGGACATATAACACGTATGTGAAGCCTATCATCAGATATAGAAGTGAAAGTTTGATTGCCCCACGCAAGAAAGGTTGGACATCCAAGAGAGAACTCAGAACANCTTCCCCTATCACTACGGAGATAAAGTAAGCCAAGTACATTCATCAAAATAAAGGCTTCACATCGTACAAACTGGATTCAAAACTGCCCACTAAGCTGCTTAAAAACGCAAATAACACCCAGAGAAGCGTGTCAAAATATGCTGAATGACCTAGATGTAAATACTCCCATAGCTAGTAACAACAAACTAGTCAATCCTTTAGATTGCATGGACATAGCAAGCCTGCTGACAATGAATGACATCAAAAAGAAAGACAACAATGATACGGTTCTGAAAGAAACTGCGCTAAACATGATAAATGAACAGTATCCAGAACCAGAATGGACTAGAATATATACATACGGGTCAAAAATCAATTATACTATTGGGGTTGGGGTGCAATGCAAAGTGTTCTCTCAATATGCCCCTGTCAGGCAGCACATCATCAACTTCGATAAAGAAATACACGCAATCTTGCAAGCAGTTAACAACCTCAAGTATATAATAAGTATATAATACATTCTTTTACAAAAGTTGTCATATTGGTTGACTCTAGAGCAGCCATTCAGGCTTCTCATGTGGGAATCGGAGACGATGAGTCAGCAGACCTATTGGCCAAAAAAGGTACACAAGTGCAATTCGGTCAAAAATCAGTTCCACCAGAGACACTCAAATAGTTCATTCATAAAAATGTTTATGGAAACTCATAACATAGACTTAGTAAATAAATCAAAGGGAAATTTAGATTGACTACAAGCCACGAATGCTTGGCTGGACACTTAAATAGAATAGGAATTCTTCCAACAAAAGAATGCCTTATTTGCAAATTCGGTGTTGTGGATTCGGATCATCTCCTAGTTGGCGATGGTTTGGATGCAGAATCACAAAGGCAAGGTAATATTTGTAAATTGTATTGGGATGCCCGAAATTGTATGGTATGATTCTGAAATATGTAACTTTTATATAAATGTAATATTTGGTTTTGTATTTTGTTTTGTATTTTCTATATTATGTATGTATAACTTAATATTTAGTTGCAATGAGATGCCAGACATATAATGGATTGAATTCCAACTAAAAGCTGAACTGAATAAAATATTTGTATTGACTGCGTGGGTTTGCCATTGTAAAGAACGTGTTTGCGTCATGATCAATCACATAGTTTAAATTCGCCGGTCGCCATTATGAAGCTATTTTTATTAGAACTTTTGTGAAAATGATGTGAATTTTTTTTAAAGTTGAATAAAACGATATTAAGCTTTGTGCTCGACTTCAAATAAATATAAATAATATTGGCCTAAATTACAGTGGTTGACTATCCCATTCATACATTACCAACCATTACGTTTTCATTACAGTTATCCAAAGTGACAGATGTCAGCTGTTGGTGAAGGGATACATTAAGGACTATATCTAGCAACTTTTTGAGCTATCATCCAAGTAAGCTCGAGTGAATAACCTGTGTACCAGTAGAATCAGTGGAAAAACCAACCCAAACACCGGAGGGGGTAACACCGGGCTGGTGTTGTGCACTCTTGGGGTTCGTCAAGGATCAAATACCAAAGAAAGATTTGAAAAATGTGTTCATTGTATGCTCATTTTTCCCGCGTAGATGCTGGTGGGTGGTTGCCCGGTAACTTTTACCAACAAGCTTCGATGTCTCGCTAGTTCACTGCTTTCTAAATTCCTTTCAAATATATTATTTTTATTTGTTTGTTTGAACAAGTTGTTACCACTTTAACCATTTTGATCAAATAAACATTTTCTTCAGGCATAGGTAAGGAAACAATATATATTTAGCACCGCGTCTTACTACCAGTTCGAGTTATACGCTTTAAGTACTAATTACGCTAATGGAATAGGAATTGGGAAGGTTAAATTAGAGGAAGTGAACCCGCATTTGCGTGGAGGGAGAGTGGAAAACCATTTAGGAACCCCCCCCCTAGTTCACCCGACCGAGATTCGAACCTCGATCTCCCCGTCCTCAGCAGTCGAGCTAAACACGACAAGCGCGTTAGCCAACTATGCCACCGAGGCGGGTGGTAAGGAAAAATAACACACTTGTTTTATCTAGTTATTAAACTCACTACCCGCCTCGGTGGCGTAGTTGACTAGCGCGCTAGTCGTGTTGAGCTCANCCTATATGGTTTTCCACTCTCCCTCCACGCAAATGCGGGTTCACTTCCTCTAATTCAACCTTCCCAATTCCCAATCCATTAGCGTAATTAGTACTTAAAGCGTACAAACCGAACGGGTAGTAAGACGCGGTACTAAATAATAATAATAATAATAATAAACTCACTAATTGAAAGAAAGGGATTTATAATAGATTAAGGGTGACCTGGTGGTCTAGAGGTAAGGTGTCGGACTTCTGTGCTGGCAGCCGGGGTTCAATCCTCGGTCCCGGCACAGATTTATCTGATTACCAAACCCTTCCTTCACCTCTGACAAGACGTGTATTAATCACAACTTGTGAATGTGAGGAATGCCAGGCCTCCACCGTGGTTCGGATTCCACGTTAAACTGTAGGTCCTCCATTTCATCTCACAATCACCTTACCATTACACATTAGCGTAAGTGCGTATAACCCGAACGGGTAGTAAGACGCGGTGTTAATAATAATAATATAATAAATTAAAGTGAGTATTTGTTAGAAAAGTCCCTTTGTTTTTAATATGTAAAAATGTGTAGGCTAAACTTTTAAAAATATCCACGATTTTAAAAAACTAAAAATTATTTAAGAAGAATAGCTATTCATTACAGTACTACGATAAATCTTTAAAATATATTATTTCAATGTGTTGGTGTAGCGTATATATTTTTTATTACAAGTAACATTAAAGATACAAAAGAACCTTAATAGACAATGACGAGAATTTAGACAAATATATTATTAAAAATGTATTTTTGTGAAAAATAATTTTTGTATAAACTTCAATAATTGATGGGTTGAGGCATAGCAAAAAAAAAAAACCATGTGAATGTAAGTTATCACCTATGTAGTGACTCAGGAACGTTTTTATTTGAGGAGGTAGAGGGGGGAGGGTAAAAATAATAATGTGCTTTTATAGGGGATAACATTTTTGAGATTAAAAAAGACTAGGGAAATGTAATACAGCTGTCCCTCGCACTACGCGAGTGATTGGCTCTGATAAATAATCTCGTAACACGAAAACTAGTAAAGAGAATTGATTTTAACATGAGTACGATAGGGATTACTCCAAAGGAAATAAGTAAATAAAAACCTAAAACTTGTAAATAAATGTCATTTTTATTAATTCATCTAACTAGTACAATACTATAGGTAGCCACACCTTTTGTCAATCTTCTATCCGCTGAAATTTGTAAACAAACACAATTTTTAATAAATGTATCTAATTAATACAATGCTACAGGTACACTTACTGTTAATCTTCAATCGCATGATAAGTTAATTGGATCTGGCAAATCTAGATTATCACTCTCTTGCTCTCTTGAAGGCCCTTGGACTGTAGGCTCTTGATCTCTTGAAGTCCCTTGTACTGTAAGATCTTGCTCTCTGGATGGTTCTGGGACAGTAAGCTCCTGCTCTCTTGAAGGCTCTTGCTGTCGTGAAGGCCCTGGGTCATTAAACTGAAGATTTTCAACTGTTTTGATGAAATGGACAAGACTCAGCTGACGGGCATCATTCTTCCTCTCTCCATAGAGTGCTTTGTAGCAAGCCGTATAACTCAATCTCTCTGGCAACTTTGGAGCTTCTATCCGTGTTAGGATCATTCTCTTCAATAATTCTAATTGCATTGTCACCGTGTTAAAAAATTCAGCAATTTGTTTTGTTAAAGTTGTTTGATAAGCTCAACAACATAGGGCTCTTCCTCTTCATCCTTTATGCCGTTCTCCATCTCTAGAAGATCTTCATTGGTGAGTTCTATTGAGTGAGATTGGAACAATTAATCGAAACTTGCCTGGTCTACGTCTTCAAATCCAACATCTTGCTATGTCAACGATGTCATGTCTTGAATTGGAAAGCTCGTGTATTTTTCCAAACTCCCTTAATACAGGACTGTTTAACTTCTGCCCATGCATCTCCAATGTTGTCAATAGCACCACCCCCCTAACACCAAACTGTACAGTAACACACTGTCTTCATTGGAATTTGCGCGAACAAGGTCACGTCACCACTGTACAGGGAGACTGCGAAATTACAGCCGGCCATGTTTTATTTTTTATTATTTCTTAATCGCGTTATGGCGAAAACGCGTATAGTGATATCACGTATAATGAGGGATACCTGTAATTAACGGTCCCATTGTGCATTTTTCTAATTTATTTTAGTCATTCCAAACATTAGAATTAGTACACTCAAAACAAATTAAGAAAAATTATATCTAATGTGGCTTAACTAAAAATTATGAACCACCGATAATTAAAGTAGGTTTCCTTACACCTTTGCCCTATATTCATTACTAGCTATAGGACCACTAACTAGTTTTGCAATTTTCAAGTTTGTTGAGCCTCTCAGGGTATATATTTAGCAGACACAGGAGCTTTCTGTAGTAGCTTTTTTATTTTTTTATTTAGCACCGCGTCTTAATACCCATTCGGGTTATACGCTTAAGTTCTAATTACGCTAATGGATTAGGAATTGGGAAGGTTGAATTTAGATGAAGTTAACCCACATAAGCTTGGAGGAAGAGTGGAAAACCAATTAGGAAAAACAACCCCCAGTTCACCCGACCGAGATTCGAACCTTGATCTCCCCGTCCTCAGCAGTCGAGCTCAACACGACTTTCTGCAGTAGCTGATGTAGCTGGTTTCACTATCAGTTTTCCAACAGTGTGTGCTCCAAGCACATTTTATTTTTGTGTTGGCTTAGTGTGAACTTTGTATCTTGCCTCAACAAGATCTTTACATTAGCTAAAAGTTTTACTATAAATTTGGGGGGGGGAATGATACATTTTACCCACTTCAATTTTTAGGGCCGTAATATTTACCCCCATGTTTCCCCCCGCCCCTGCGTCACTGACTCTATGTATGTTTTCATGTTTATATTACAAACTTTTTTTTACCTTAGATAATTAAAAACTTAGAGTATTAATGAAGAGTCCTTTGTTATGTGCAATCAAAATGTCCAGATTTATTTAAATTCGCCCTAAATTTGCTTTCGTGATTGCTATATTAAGCGAGTTTTGAATTATTTGAGTTATTTTTGTTGCTAATCATTTATAATCTTTTGATTAGCAAATTTTTGTTTTAAACCACATTCTTCAGCAAATTCCTTAACATTTTCATTATTATATAAAATCAAATCAACCTTTACATAATTATTATTCAGTAATAAATTATTACCACACCAATAAATATGGATGTGTGATTCATATAACAATAAAGATACTAAAGAAGCTCTCCAATAATATTTATTTTAGAACACGGTGACCTGGCGGTCTAGGGGTATGGTGTCACACTTCTGTTTTGGGAGTCCGGGGTTAAATCCTCAGTCACAGCACAGATCTATCTGATTGCCAAACCCTTCCTTCCCCTTTAACAATACGTGCATTAATCACAAATTGTGAATGTGTGGAATGCCGAGCCTCCACCGTGGTTCGGATCCCACGTTAAACTGTAGGTCCTCCATGTCATCTCACAACCATCCTACCATTACACCATTACACACATGTAAGAAGACGCGGTGCTAATAATAATAATAATAATAATAATAATAATAATAATAATAATAAAAATAAAAGTAAAATAAAAAATAATAATAATAATAATAAAAATAATAATAATAACAATAATAATAATAATAAAATTTTAGAACAAAAGTTTGTTTATCATGAGAGGCGAATTACTAAAACTTTTGTTTTTAGTTTTTTGGTCACACTTAGCTTGGAGTTAATATATCTTAATTCTTTAAGTTATCATAATATTCGATATTGATATGCTTGCTAAGGCTTTGTGTATCCACACTCAAGATATTAAAACATTACTTGAATTGAAAGTACTGGTTTAGGGCTTCTATGGACAGTAAGTAGTTGGCAGTGTTCCGGCTATCTTTCTTTTATTAGCTGGCGATCCTATAGCAACCTTTTCGCTTTACAAGTTTGTTAAAAATAGTTTCGGTAGGTACCATCTGTTGGTTATTACTGTTTATTGTGTAAAGTAAATTCCTTCAAGTAAATGAGCACAACGTTAATGTGCTACAAACTAGGGATAGTGTAGAAAATATAACAATATATTCGATACGACGCAATCACATTACTTTTTTTACACATTTTTTCCCCCTCGTTTATAGCGAGCTCATCTAAGTAGTTATATTACATTCTAGAGTGGCCTATTTTCATGTCGTTAAGGTTTAGAAGTGAACGCTAAAAATACTAAGCATAGATCTCACAGAGAGCACAGATTTGGTTAGGTAGATTATAGATTATTATTATTATTATTAGCACCGCGTCTTACTACCCATTCGGGTTATACGCGCTTACGCTAATGTGTAATGGTAGGGTGATTGTGATATTCCCCACATTCACAAGATGTCTTGTCAGAGGTGATGGAAGGGTTTGGTAATCAGATAAATCTGTGCCGGGACCGAGGATTGAACCCATTATAGATTACTTCGAACAATATCATTTGACAGGGTTAATGTGTTTAAATATTTAGTAACACTTTTAACTAGCAACAACAATATTATATTGAAAATTAAGAAAATGATAGCGTCAGGAAATTCATGCTACTATTCGGTCAGTAAGTTATTGACATCTCACCTACTTTCAAGGATGTAAACTCACAATAGAAAAAACAATAAATTCATCAGGTGCTCTTTATGGGTGGTCTCACCTCATATAACGAAATTTGGAGTGTTTGAAAACAAGGTTTTTAGGAAGATATTTGATCCAAAAAGGGATTAGGCTACTGGGGAGTGGAGAAGGTTACACAATGAGTTACATACCCTGTATTAATCCCAAGACATTGTTAGGATAATCAAGTCTCGTAGATTACGATGGACAGGACATGCAGCGCAAATGGAAGAAACTAGAACCGTGTTCAGGGTATTGACTGGCCAACCCAATGGGAAGAGATTATTGGAAAGACCTAAACGCAGATGGGAGGATAACATTAGAATATATTTATTTAGTGACCACATCATTTCCACTATAATGTAAAGTGGAGTAAAGAGAATAATATAAATGTATATGAGAAAAATTGCTCACAAACAAGTTAACCTCAAACAAATATATTCAAAGCAAGTAATCTCATTCGTCTTATGCATAAGAAGATCCTAGGTGCGATAAAGTAGCGATATATTTGTTGCTATCTTGGGCTGTAGTCAGTCCATTAACGACGTTGCCTTCTTGGAGATTTCTAAGCTATTTTACGAAGCGGGCTACATCTTAGCTTGAGGTACCTAAGCAGTCTAAGCACTATCACACTTAGACGCCAATGGACAAAATAGAAAGAGAGAGAAGAAAATTAGCAGTCCCCTTCCCCTCCCCTCCTCCCCCCAGAGGTCTCTTGTTATCTGCTTACAACACTTCCCCTCTTCATTTGACGAGTTTACACAGTCACTAAAGTATTTCCTTTCTTTTTAAATTATGTTTCTCTTATTTCCTATTCTGGATAGACATGGACTTTTTAATCACCATCCAGCGAAAAGACTCCTACAGGTCATTTTCGTGACGGAGCCAAATAGTTTACGTTGTAGAGGATTTCTAAAAAATATGTTTAAAAACACTATTTCAAGATAATAATAATGATTTTGTGACACTGTAGGACTATTTTTAGAAGTATTTAAGAAATCATGTTTTTTCGTTTCAACGTAATATCGTTAAGTCTCGCTGAATGAAACTTAAATTCATTAGCACGGGTAAACCCATCCCGACCTGCCATGATGTAACAGGTAGCCCCTGCCTGGTTTGTCGACTAGCAAGAGTCGCACAGAGGGCACATCCGAGACGTGGGATTGAGTGAGTGTCCACAACCGGACGTTCTGCCGACTCTGTTATGAGGCCGGCCTGAAGAGTTCCAGACTCAGGTCACCAGATGGTGATGTACATCTAACCCGAGACCCTTGTCTTTGGGTGCACCACTGAGCCATCCTGGTTCGTCTCTCCACCAGTTGTTGTATTATTGAGTCTAGCTGTAGCAACTGGCAGGGCTGGTTACAGGAGTGAACTAGACAATTGTCTTGAATATAAACAGCCAATAAATAGTTTGATACAGATTATTTTAAACTGGGGTGGTGGATAGGGCTAGTAGTCTAGATCCCGGTCATTCGACCCTTATCTCACCTCTGCTCTCTGGCGTATGGAGGAATGAATTTCTGAGGAGGGGACACCGTTATTCCCATATGATTGGGTGATACGTGCGAATGATGATGGCGGAAAGCAGAGGGGACTTACTTACACCCGGCATTCCACACATTCACAAAGTTTGAAAGCACACACTTTGCCAGAGGTTAAGGAAGGGTTTCGCTACCAGACAAATCTGTGCTGGGATCGGGATTTGAACCCCTGACCCCTAATCCAGAAGTCTGACACCTTACCCCTAGACCACCTTTCTACTGGTTCCCCACCTCATATTCACTATCAATCATCTCATCGGGACATGGAAAGAACCTCCACGGAAAGGATGTACGATTAGTACATTCGGGCGTACAACGGTACATTAGTACGGGCTGATCTTTCCACAAACTGGGCTAAGAGTGATATAGCCCAGACACGCAATTATTAAAACAAATCGTTATTAAACTTTTTTTAATTGCCACGTCCTAATGTCTGTTCAGGTTATAAACATAAATATGTTAATCTCTCTAATGGGATGAATATGATATACCTGTATTTGCGTGGAAGGATAGTGGGAAACTATTTATAAGGAACCACCCTCGGTCAAAAACGTGGTGTTTTCATTTTACTTTAATTACAAGGAAAGTTTTAAACTATTTCACGAGCTATTTCCGTTTTTATTACGTCATCTCAGGCAGCAATAACCCTATAAATACACAGTGAGCAAGACAATGAACCTCCGTAAAAGAACCGTTACATTTTCAAAATCGCGTCATAAAGATGGGATGGTAGGCAATTACATTCCAAAGAGACAATCGAGGTAAATTTTAATTGATTGTAAAAAAAAATAACGGACCTAATAATGAACAGGCAGCCTCGAGTGTTTTCACGAGCCGTTCGGCGTGTTCTGGAACGCACGTTCCTCCACTGTGCAATATGTGAATTATTTCATCAAAGTAAGAAAATTGTTTGCGCTTTTAATGTTGGACGATGTTTACTGTACGTCATCACAACACAGTTCGAAGTGAAATATTAAACATATACGAGTTACATACATGCATGCATACAAACCTAATCACGCCATTTCCTTACGGGGTAGACAAGAAACTGTGTATATAGCTCAAAAAACAACAACTCCGTACTTATCCATCCTCACTAACTTTCTCCACACTTCCCTATACTTGCATACTTCTCTTCGCTTCAACAAAACCCATACATTCAGTCATACCTGCTATTTTATTATTAAAACTCTTAATATTTCTCTTATTCACACATTCGTCTACAACATTTAGTCACATCTTACATGTCTTACCCCTTCTTTTTGATCTATACACTCTACCTTCATATATTTGTTTCTTCACTCAATCTATACTCATCCTCTCAATAAGCCCAAACCACTGTAAGACACTTATTCCACATTGACCTATTGGATTCCCTTTCAAACCACACTCCTTACTGACTCTTTCAATACGAATTTTCCCACATATATTTCTTAGCATCTCATTTCAACCACATTCACCCTGTTGGGAGAGGGTAGTTATTACTTCAGAAGCAGGTATTTGTTAATCAATGCTATATTCAGCAGAATGCATATGTTTACTTGTTCAGGGATTTTTATTGAATATATACTTTTTAGCTCTCATTTGTAAAGTGCGTGTTGGATTTAGTCATGTGTGTTCATTACGAGTTTTTGTTCATATATTTGATCATTTCTTTTCAACTTTAAATTCATTTTTGTTAACTTTTAGGTCCCTAGGCCCTGGTTATAACATATTGTTAAGTTGTTCCACAGCTTCACAAGTTAACATGGCATGTNCCCCCCCCCCCCCCCCCCGGCCGTGTTACAATATATTGTGATAGTAATAAGTTTGACAAACAAATTAACGTAAACTTTCACTGTGATGTCTTGGACTTTTACAATCGTTTATTTCTGCCCCGTCTCACAAAGTCACGAGCCGCCACTGTGATAACCAGTGTTTTATTGAAGTTAAGCGACGTAACGCCACCACTGAGTCATGTCTGGTGTACCCTCTCTATGACTCATCAAGTCAGTGTCCTTCAAGAGGCACGCCCAGATCCTCATTCGTTCCTCCGTGCGTGACGTCTTGTACACGCGATGTAGACATTGAAGCTTAGCAGTCAAATCTTTGCTTTTGTTTTGTATCAACGGCCGGTCGGGTTGGCTACAACTTTAAATAACAAAACTAAACACGCGGAAATGCACCCACTATTTAATTAAGCGTGGTTTGATAATTAAATTTAGAGAAAAAATAAACCTGCCAATAGGCCACGTTCAAAAATGTTGTTTGCGTACCTTAACATCCATCTGGGCTATTCGCACTTTTAGTTACAATTTTATGGAAGGGGATGGGGAAGATAGAAATGAGGGAAAACCACTTTAGTACCCCAGCCCGGGGATCGAACACCGATCCTCCCGCTAGCATGCAAGCTTGATGACCAAGTCCACATCCCCACCGATGCATGAATCCTTCTGAAGGGGTTGCGAAATGATTATACAATTATGCCAGGCGGCTGATATATTACACACAGCTGAGAGAACCTGGAAATGGTTTAACTCCCATGCGTACAAGTGATGGTCCCAAACTGTTCTAATAAAAATGGTATGTCCAAACCTAACAGTAAAAATGAAAATAGATCCAAATTGCCACGTATTATATTGAGATGTGTTTTAAATACAATAAATATACGTATAGGTAGCTTGGTGGTTGGTCAGGTATGTTTGAAACATGGGTACAAAACGTGTAGGTCGCTTGGTGGTTGGTCAGGTATGTTAGAAACATGGCTACAAGACGTGTAGGTCGCTTGGTGATTGGTCAGGTATGTTTGAAACATGGCTATAAGACGTGTAAGTCGCTTGTTGGTTGGTCAGGTATGTTTGAAACATGGCTACAAGACGTGTAGGTCGCTTGGTGGTTGGTCAGGTATGTTTGAAACATGGCTACAAGACGTGTAGGTCGCTTGGTGATTGGTCAGGTATGTTTGAAACATGGCTACAAGACGTGTAAGTCGCTTGGTGGTTGGTCAGGTATGTTTGAAACATGGCTACAAGACGTGTAGGTCGCTTGGTGGCTGGTCAGGTATGTTTGGGTATAACGAACTCTCAATGGATCAACCCGGAACAATGGTTGACTTGCTGAGGAAGTGCGGTCCAGTGGTCCTAGGAGAAAGAATACTGGAGAGGAACTGTAAGGACAACATGAAACACAGAAATGAAAGATAAAATGAGTAGACCTATATGAAGTTGGACTGGTATTCTTTGTCAAAACAAAATGTTTTATTTGATGCAAAATTACCTTTTGTTGCAACGTTACACAAATTGCCTTCTTGCTAAACCTAAATTTTGTGCTCATGTTATTCAACATTCTCTCACTGAATAATGTAGCATAGGTGGTTCTCTCTCTAAGCCTATCTATGTCTTCCTACATTCTATATCCTATATTGATTAGGCTCTGCTCCAGTCACACCGGAAGTACGGGAGCGCTGTCCTGATCACTACATTAACTCCGGTCTCACAATAGGGTGGTGCGTTCTATCCCTATATCTCAAGCTATGTTTATAACATCCCTTACTTATCACGGAGCCCTCCTACCACAGACAGTCATGCTAGTTTGAAGATGCCCTCAGGACCAAAATATACAAACATAGTTTATATAAAACAAAATTTTACAACAGTAATTACCAGGCTAAGGATTGTGATGACATGCCATCTAGTTTTGGTACATCACAGACAATGCTCATTTGTAAGAAAATAAACTAGATTGTTGAAGAAATGTATTTTATAAGCTATTTTTGTCATTTTTTATTTTTTATTAGGGCTACAAGTGAACATTTCTCTCAACATTCTCAGAGGTCCGCACTGTCGGTTTCTTCTGCAACCAACGCAGTTGACATTCATTTTGTGTGGCAATTTCGAATCGTGTTGGGATTACGTGTAGAATTTTGACCGTGAACACTTCGCCATCATCGCTGAACAGATTCCCACACTTCAAAACGTGATGCTATCTGGGTACGATCATCCAAAGACAATTTGTCCGTCAGTTTTATCTCACTCACTCACGGTAGCTGTGCTAGAAGATTTTCTCAGAGATCTTAGAACATCGGGAAATAACATTTTCACTTATCGGTCAACAACTAACAAAACTACAGTCATTTCAAATAAAATAATGACTTCCCACCCACCCTGTGTGTGTGTGTGTGTGTGTGTGTGTGTGTGTATGTATGTATGTATGTATGTATGTATGTATGTATGTATGTATGTATGTATGTGTGTATGTATGTATGTATGTATGTATGTATGTATGTATGTATGTATGTATGTATATATATATATATATATATAGAGAGAGAGAGTTTGACGCCTTAAGCCACGTGACCAGTGGCATGGTTAGCTCCAAACAAAGAAACATAGGGAGTGAAAGATGGCATACATAGGCTTGCATGCTTAATAAATCTCCGTCTCTATTTTTACTTTTACATAAATTATATTGCGAGCTTGGCGCTTTAAACCCCTAAGTGATTTATAAGAAATGCGCTCGAATTTGCTTGGAGGGGGAGTTGAAAACCATCTCGGATACAACCAGTCCCTCCCGTCGCACTGAGCTAGATGAGCCTGACATTCAATCTCCGTGTCCACTAATACAGGTTTGACCAGCACTAGCATTTACAGGATTGTCAACATCAGGTCGACCAAACGAACAGTTTGAATACCAACATGTGCTGCCAAATGCTGACGTAATACCCCTGGTGTCTACATACGGTACTCTTTATCCGCCAGTTGACGAGCTTCCACTAACAGGAGGGTGCGCATTTACACAGGAGGGTGTGCAGGTTCACAGGAAGGTATGTAGGTATACAGGAGGGTGCGCATTTACACAGGAGGGTAAGCAGGTACACAGGAGGGTGTGCAGGTACACAGGAGGGTGTGTAGATACACAGGAGGGTGCGCAGGTACACAGTAGGGTCCACAGGTATACAGGAGGGTGTGCAGGTACACAGAATCTCACACCATAATTACGTACTATGTTTAGTTTTGAATAAATCGGATAAACTAAATTTTTAAGAAGCGTCCTTTTTTTCGCCCCGCGTTTCACTGCCTGATTGTGCTAACACATGTATAATAACAGATTCTCTCTTATTTAAGAGATGAGTAAGGTAGAATTATAAGAAATACATCTGCATTCGCGTAGAGGTAGAGTGAGAAACCATTTAAGAAATAGCACCTTCGATGCACCCGGCCAGGCTCCAAACCCCGATATGCCCATCACCGGCCAACGAGACTAAACAAGCTTGCTATATTATTCCCTGCTCTACCTTTAGGAGCAATCTACAACTCTCTACTAACTTAAGGCAACGTACAGAAGGTGACCAGGATGCGGAAATGAAAACAACATTGGAACCTGTTAAGGGACTTTATTGTCGCTTATGACACTAATGATTCGAAGCCTTTGAATAAATACACTAATGCTATTAATATAAATCCTGGACGACAAAACCTCCCAACAGAACGGGATGGTTTCCATTGTTGGCAGTTACCAATGGAATATGCTATTGTTATCCTGGGTACCCGACTCTAAAAACGAACATATTAATAAATTGGAGCAACGTTTTGAAATAAATAATATACATTAAGTGTCTAAAGTTTGACATAAATTTGTTTCAACAATTTTTGACCAAATTTACTATACACAATATCTTATTTTTTGTGGTAGGAAGATGGAAGAAACATTTGATTTCGTGAAGCATGTCTACATAAACATTAAAAAATACGGTATATCTATAAACATCTTGTGTACGTTTGTGTATGTTAAGGGAGTAAGAGTATGCCTAATATTTCCTATAAACGTTTGTGTGGATCCCAAGAGAATATGGTGGAATTATCGATGTTTGAAAATAAATAAAAATTATGTTTAGTATGGGTACGACCGTGCTCTGGGGCTATATATTTAATTTATATTAAATACAATTAAGAAATGAAACCTGGACACCGGAATTGAAACCTACAACCTTATATTAGCGTGCCAATGCTCTTGTAGCTATAGAGGAGTGGTCCCGTATTCAAGGTCATTTTAAACTCATACTTTAAGGCAGATTACTTCAGTGAACGACTATGTCCCACCAAAAATAATTTACATATGTTGTGAATATAATGAATACAAGACAACACCTACCTATACCAGAATATAATGGGCTGGTTTCACATATGAAATTAGCCCATTACCCCTTGTTTGATCCGCCAAGGGAAGCGGTTGGTTTCTTTGCGTACAGTAGTAGAATGACGAGTGCGTCAACAAGTGCACCAGTGGAAGAGAAGGGCTGCCGTGTCAAAATTCATAAGTGATATTTTCCAGCACAGTTTTTATGCTGGTTTTTTGACCCACTCTATCTTCAGGCAACCTATATTAAAACAAGCTTTGACGTTTCAATACTCACTTTTATGAACGTGTATAGTAATTATCGGTGTGTTTAGTTAGCGGAAAATTATATGTGACCTTACTATTTACTAATGATAATGGCGTGTAAAATAAATCCAGATCCAAAGCTATTAAAAGGCAGGCCAAAGGTCACACTTTTAACTATATATATATGTATGTGTATATATATATATATGTGTATATATATGTATATATATATATATATATATATAAAGGTATGAGCCTCCAATTAAACTAGTGTCCATCAGACCCTCTTTATTGTAGCCTCATTGCTTCCCTTTGTCCAGAATTGACCACACACCACTGGTCCTGTATTTAGTAGAGCGCCACACTTGAGGAGTACTAGGTCTGACTATGAGACTGGCCCTGAGTCGCTGATGGATGTGATTCAATTATAGCACTCAACCCACACACCCATAACATACTCTGATTGAAAAATGGCCCTGAGTATAGAACAACTCCTTGATAGTTCAGTGGTAGATTATTAATGCGTTAGCCAAGGGTCCTGGGTTTAATTCCTGTGTCTAAGTATTATTTTTCAACTATAATTAATAAACAGAGAAGGTTATCAAAGATGTTCAGTTGCACACATGATAGATTATATGTTTTAAGCACAGTAAAAGGGTGTGCAGGAGTAGGCTAATAGTACCATTGCAGGGGAAATATTGCCAAGTTAATCAGTTTCAAATGATAATTAAAATACTGCGTTTGAATAATAAGTAATCATCAACCGCCAGAGGTGAATAAACTAACGTAAGTATAATGAATGCTTTACGAAGATATTTGGAGTTTGCAGAAGAAACATGAACAATGAATGTAAGAGAAACTGTGAAAATGGAGGCCATGGGAATGGAGTTTGTGAGGAGCATGTTAGCTGTCACGAGGAGAAACAAGATTATGAATGAAGTTATCAGGGAAAGAGTGGGGGTACAGGGAGTACATGAGATAGGGGAAGCAAGACTGAGATGGTATGGACATCTATGTAATGATGATGGAAACAGGGAAGATGCCAAATAAAATGTTGGAAATGAAGTATGGAAAAGACCACAAGGAGACGAATAAAGAGATGAAAGGAGCAGTTAACATAAGTGTTCAAGTGAGAGGAGAAGAATCGAAGAAATTAAAGGAGTAAGAGTGGTGGAAGTATATGGAGGAAGATGAAGGCAATTTACTAAACTGACCTGGCCAAAGGCTAGAAACAGTTGTTGATGATGGATGATGGATGATGATGATGAGTTTAAATCATGCTGAGTGCTTATAGGCCTAATATACAATAAAGAATAAAAGTATGAGTATCGACAATCGATTAGACGCTTATGATTAACATTTTAATATTTGTATCAAAGTGATTTGATGCTTATAAATGAAACTATTTCCAGTTAGAGAACCTTGTTGCCAGCGTTTCTGAATGACTTTACACACACTTATTAGTTATTAATAGCTCAGTCATTGCGAATAATTTAACTCAAAACAAACACAACGTAAGCCCAGTGTGAGCTAGCTCAAGACGGTTTTTCACCCGAGTAGAATGAGTCAACGTTTTGACATCGTTGCCACACTCTACAGGCGGAGTGTTGTACTTTCACCCCGCCTCGCCGGATCTAAGCATGAAACGATCTCTACTTCCGGCACGGCTGGGCGGATACCACCAAGAAACCCTCATATTTTGGTGAACCGCGTCATATTTTACGTTCAGGTTATGCAAATATTTAGGACCGAGGAATGAAGTGTACCCGTATTGTGTGATCGGAGGAGGGTGGGAAACACTTTAAGAAAAAAATACCTTAGTTTATTCGGCCGAGATTCGAATCCTGACCTCCCCTCCCCCACAGACCAGATGAGTCTGACACCTTAGCCCACAAAAACATTTAGTATTAAACTTTGTTACGTTCTTGAATTACGTTACCGCGATGGGCGCCTATTGAAGAATTATGATTAATACACTTTTCATTTTGACATGTTTTTTATT
>CABFVZ010004692.1:25694-44317 GCA_902151445.1 Timema monikensis | reverse complement strand
CAGCTAGTGTCTAAGGATACATAAAGACAATATTACAAATCATAACTTCAGCTAGTGTCTGAAGGACACATAAAAACAATATTACAAAGCATAACTTCAGCTAGTGTCTAAGGATACATAAAAACAATAATACAAAGCTTAACTTCAGCTAGTGTCTGAAGGACATAATATTCAAAGTCGGAGATATAAGGTGATACTTAATCGGATCTGACGAGGCTTCTTCTGCGACGCGGCGGCGAGTCCGACTCCTGATCCATTGTGACCACCAGTATTAGTACTGCTGGAGATTATTTCAGAAGTTCTTCCTTCGACGAAATTTTACAAAGAAATGCAGTTATCTGGCACACGAGTTCCCATGTTTTATACTCTTGGTCTAACCCGGGAACGAACCAAACGGAGGGATGAACGAACGGAAAGGGGGGTGGGGTGGAGGAGAGAGTGTTTCCCAGAAGCGCCGCTAGGGAATCAGCGCCTTAGGGTTCAGGCGTCGACTGGTGATACTGAAGTTCTTTTCCATCTCGTGCGTCTAACGGCCAAGACATCCGCCAAGCCACCATGCTGCCATGCTTGCGGAAAGGCTTGTGAAAGCATGGTGATAATATCAGATTCCTCCTGTCCATAGTAAGCCATTTTCTTCTACTTTCTAAATAAATAGATTAGTTTTAATTTTCTTCTACTTTCTAAAGAAATAGATTAGTTTTAATTTTCTTCTAACTTCTAAAGGAATAGATTAGTTTTAATTTTCTTCTACTTTCTAAAGAAATAGATTAGTTTTAATTTTCTTCTAACTTCTAAAGGAATAGATTAGTTTTAATTTTCTTCTAACTTCTAAAGGAATAGATTAGTTTTAATTTTCTTCTACTTTTTAAAGAAATAGATTAGTTTTAATTTTCTTCTAACTTCTAAAGGAATAGATTAGTTTTTTGTTTTAATTTTCTTCTTTTAATTCCTTTATTTCATTCGTAGCTTGTCATGCTTGTAGATGTCCTTTATATAGAGGACATGCTACAAAACTAACTTAAGGCTTACTATCCAGGCCATGGCAACTATATGAACAACTCCTCTTCGGGAAAAATACCTATAGTACTGCCAGGAATAGAACCAGGGACTTCTAGAATAGTAGCCAGGAAGGCTGACTGCTGGACTAAGAGGCAGGTCAACAGCCAATTGTTACAAAATATCATTATATCTACCTTATAACTGTCAATATTTGCATAGTATTTACTATGTGACAGTTGACAAGATCCTTTGGCGTGTAAACAAATGCAAATATATATAGTAACTTATTGAACTGTTCGATAGTCTGACTGTCAATAAATGGTGGGTGCACTTTAGTTGCTGTCAGAACCTGTATTACACTCTGTTAGCTTGCTAATTTAAAGTTATAATTATTTATTCAATGGACGGGTATGAATAGAAGGTTGAATAGCTTAGTACTAGGAAACTCAAATAACTGTAGCATGATTTGTCTAATGAAAAATCAATCGAAAGTTTATCATCAAATTTATTAAATACTAAGACTGTTGAGATGAATAATAACTAGATACGCATCATTTTCATATAAATAACAGAATAAATAAAATCACTTTCCCAAGGAACAGTGGTTATAAATGTCAAATACTTATTGAGGATAGGCTTAGCCTTTTCGAGTCTAGTTGCTTTGTATAGTAATTTAATATCAAGTAGGATATTATTATTAATATTTATCACTTATTAATAGTACAATTACTAGTTAAAATAGCGTTTTTATATATATAAGCTAATTTTGTCTATTGGTAATGAATGATTATTCTATCTATAATTAATCTTGAACATATTGATAGCTAAACACTTAAGTAATTTATAATGATATAGCTATTTTTTTACTAAGACTATTCTTACTAAACTTTTTCGAAGTTGTCAAATCATTTATTGAATTATTTTCATCATAGAAGTTTTTATTTTCTTACTCTTCTTCAATATAATTGACAGTTACTTTTGTTATGCTTTATTAAGGCAGCAGCTCTTCAAAGTGAAGAGGCAAAGAGATTTAGAGCTAATCAAGCTTACCTACGTCATTGGTATAAGTGATGATGATTATATAGACATTTGAAATTAAATATAACTTATAATAATATTTCCAGTGAAAACAAAAGGGGCCTCTGTTAGAATATTTCATAACAAAGTTGCAAATCATCTCTTAATATTGTTGGCTCTCAATTTAAATATACCTACAGATCAAATTCCATAAAAAGAACCTTATCTTCAGGCTAGAAAAGTTTTTTTAGAGCTGCTTTAGGGACGTTGCCTACTTGTGACGTCGCATATAGTCAAGATAGAATTTACCATGTGAATTTACGTTTTATTCCGCGAGTTTTAGTGATATAACATTGAAACAAAAACCATAAATACTTAAATAATTAATCTTATGGTGTTTCAAGTTTATTATTTTTTATCTTGAATTAGGTAGATTTTTGTGAATGTATTTTTTATAAATCATTTACAGTTCAGACTATTTGGCTAAGTCAAGAAAATGGTCTGCAGGAATCTTCCTGCCAGGATGTAGATTAAGAAAGTCCGTGGAATTATATGTATATCAAGAATAGGAAACAAGAAAAAGTGATTTAAAAAATAAAGTAAATTTTTTCAGGGAGCGAATAATATCGTGAGTGTGTAAATTAGTCAAAGGAAGATGGAAAGAGTTAACAGTAGATAAACAAGAGATATCTCAAGGTGAATTACTAATTGTAATACCTCTCTTTGTATTTCATACATTGGCGTCTAAATGGTATAGTGATTAGAATGTGTCTAAATGGGATAGTGATTATAATATGGGTCAACGCGCTTCGAAAAATGAGTACATGCAAGATTATTTCTTTGGTGCCAGGGAAAAAGAGTATAAGTCCAAAAATTTAACTTGACTTATACTAAAATGTACAACTAAAAGAAAACAAATGTACTTATACTATAACGACCAAATGAAACTTTTCCATTAAAAAGGTTGAGTTTGACTTGCACTTCTTGTACCAAATGGTAGTTCTGGCCAAGGAGAATGTAAATATTGACTTACCTCATTTTTAATTATTATTTTTTACTTATATTCTTTTTCCCTGGCAGCAAAGATTTATAAAAGCCCTTACACTTATCTTACAACTGTCAATGTAAGTGTGACAGCTATAGTATACATTTCTTAGGTGCTATACTACATGCAAATAAAGAGATTCGCGAACATATCCGACAGGAAAAAGTTACTAGATCTACTTTCACGTAATCATACGAGTCATGTGGTCTGCAACATCCAATTTTAAATAGGGTTTATCAATATCTATAAAATAATACTATTAATATAGTAAAATGTCATCAATGTTGATCGTAAAAGAATGTTTTTTCTAAATGTTAATTTATAGTAAAATTATCAATGTTGACTACAATAAACTTATTTTTATCTGGTTTCAATTTTTCTCTCTCTCTATTTTGATGCTCTCTGCCTCTCCCAAACTCAGAGAACCGCGGCAAGATGTTGATGTTTGGTGTTAAAATTTATTTTCCTACGTTAAAATAACTTGTTGGTAATAAAACACACGCGAGGTACTTTTAATGAAGTAACATCAACTCACACTTGGATATAGGTTTTTAAAAACGTGTGTGTTCTTCTGAGACGAATTCACAAGGAGTTAAAGCTTAATCTGGGTTGTTTTCTTGCTTTAAAAAAAATAAAAAACCTTTTTCACGAAGAGTGTGAGATTTTATTACCTCTTTTATGCTTGAGAGGTTCGACAAATCACGATCAATTATTCATAGTAGGCGATGGATTACCTTTTTGATATGTGTAGTCTATGTGGTGTTCTATGATCATAATAAAACTGCACCGGTGAGAAAAAATCACGGTCTTTTAAAATTTCAACTTTAGCGCGGCGGATCACGTTGTAAACGTAACATATCAATATCCAAGATGAACCACGTTGCCTTTACACTCACTCATATACCTTTTACCTGTGCAACTCTTTAGTTTATATCATCATGTTTGATAGTAAACTTTATTGTTGACATTTTATTTTATTTTAAATTTGCATGTTCGGCCCAGGGATATGGTCTAAAAGTCCTGGGTCGGCAACTGTTAGATCGCGATCGACCGGTCGATCTAGTGGAAATTTTATGTCGATCGCTTAAGAAAACTTCATCGTCATTAAAATTCAATCTTTGAGTCTTAAAAATTCGCGAATATATCAAGTGCTTTCAAATAATATAGGAGCACGAACAAAATAAACTTTATTGATCATAATCGATATTTGTTAAGAAAATGAAATAACTCAAGATGAAAATGTAAATTTTATTTATTCTATATATATTTTTCTTTAAAGGTGGAGACATAAGTAACTAAGGAAATATATTTTAGCACCGCGTTTTACTATTCCTACGGGCTATACGCTTATGATTGTGCTGGAGGTCCGGGGATCAATCCTCGGTCCCGGCACAGATTTATCTGATTACCAAACCCCCCTTCACTTCTGACAAGACATCTTGTGAATGTGGGGAATGCCAGGCCTCCACCGTGGTTCGGATTCCACGTTAAACTGTAGGTCCTCCTAATCACCCTACCATTACACATTACCGTAAGTGCGTATAACCCGAACGGGTAGTAAGACGCGGTGCTAATAATAATAATAATAATAATATACACTTATGTAATAATTACGCTAATCGACTAGGGATAAGAGAAGTTTAGTTTAAGGGATGTGTACTCGCATTTGCTTGGAGAGCGAAAATGGGAAACACTTTAGGAGAAACCATCCTAAGTACATCCGACCGAGATGGAACCACGATCTCCCTGACATTGACAGTCTAGACTATTGCGAGAGTAGTGCCTTAGATCATGCGGCCACCGAAGTGGGGGAGGAAATATTGAATTGAAGAGATAGATATAAGAGGTATGGACAAAGTAAAATGAAAAAATAATTGGTGGCCTTCGATACGTTTATGAGTTGATCGAAACCCAAATATTTTACAGACCCCTGTGTCACTCTCACAATAGACTGGATTGTGTAAGTCGGGGAGATTGGGGTTCGAATCCAGGCCGGGTGTATTAAGGGTGTTATTCTAAATGGTTTCTCCAGTCCCTTTCACACAAATGTGGGTACACTACTCTAAATTCTACCTTCGTCATCCCTACAACACTATCGTTATATATGCGTATAGCCTGAATGGGTGGTGAGACGTGGCGGAGTAGAAAAACCAAGGGTTATTAGAAGGGTAGTTTAAAAGTGGAAAGATTTCGGGGAAACCACGTTGGAAACTCCCCCCGAAGTACAATCGGGTGGTATTATAAACCTGAACTCCCAGTCATCGGAAAATCAGACAATTACGAGACTGACGCCTTTGTTTGAAGGGACACCGCTGTGGTATTACGCGTGTTAAATGTGTGTGGGAAAACTAAAGCCATTGACCAAAATTATAGAGTAGAAGAACTCCATTCTAACATTGTTCAAGCCGTCAGAGCTAGCTTAGAGCCAGACTGTTTGAATTTTACTCAGGAGGTCATGGTTCAATTCTCTTCCGGGTACACTGAAAGAGATTTATTCACGCTCGTAAGATGAATTCTGGTAGATTTGATTTTAAAAATTGTCTTATATATCTATGTCCTTATAGCCGCAGTTTCATAAAAAAAAAAATTTAATCTTAAAAAAAGTTAATAAGTTTTTAAATGTTTAATGTGTTCATACTCCTAGCTACTTGCACTACAACTGTCACACGTAGATATAGTTGCTTTGATAGATGTCAAATAAGGCTATTTCTATTAAAATTTACCCGCTTCAATGGCCGAATTGTTTAAGGCTTCACTCTTTGTGTTAGGCTGGCCTGTTGAATACGGGAAGATCGGGGTTAGAATCTCGGTCGGGTCTACTGAGGGTGGCTTTTTCTAAATAGTTTACCAACATTCTTCCAAACAATAGTGGGTATATCACCTGTAAAGTGCTTGTTTCCTCATTTTTAATCCATTAGAGTAATTATCCCATATGCGTATAACCTGAACAGGTAGTAAGAGGCCGTGGTGAATTAATCTATTAAAATTGGACTGCAGTAAGTATAGTATTTCCTTTTATCCATTTTACCATTTGGACTGACGGGCGGAATTTTGTAAATTATACTAGACTGATGTCCTTGTAAACATTGTACACGTATTCGTGGGCTATTCGCAATCAGTTGACCTTAAGTTTTTATCGTCCCGCACAAACCAATGACAAAAACCCGGCTATATACCGAACTTCCAACTCCCAATGTCTTGGACACGAATCAAAAACTGGTAAAATCACGACTTGCAAGTAGCGCGCTCTGTTCATAAACTTCGTGCATGACGTTCACTTGGTTACATTCTGTGCCGCTAAGTAAATAGACGCTCGTGTCTTTGCCCTCCTACGTTGTTACCTCTGGTAAGACAAACAATCTTCAATACCACTCCTCCCGCTTCGGTGGATGCATGGTTTAATGCGTCACTCTCGTAGTAGACTAGACTGCCGATGACGGGGAGATTGAGATTCGAATCTCGGAAGGGTGTACTGATGGTGTTTTTTACAAAATGGTTTTTCACTCTTCCTCCACGCAAGTGCGGATACACTTCATATAAATATAACCTTCCGCATCTCTAAAACCATTAGCATAATTAGTACATAAGCGTATAACCCGGCTGGGTAGTAAGACGTGAATAAAAATAAAATTAAATAAAAAACTTCATACTTCATATTTTCCTCAAGATATTGAGGAATATATTTTTTATTTAGTTTGGCACAACATTAAATTATGCCTTAATGGTGGTGGTTGAGGGGTTTAAGGCGTTATACTCACATTTCGCTTAGTCTCCATTGACCGGGGGTAGCGGAAATGGATTAGAAAACTAGCTTAAAGCAAATGCACTTGAATTAGCTTGGAGAGAGTACCAGAAATCCCACATTGTAAATTACATGTTGAGCCTCCCACAGCCTCAAGTGCACTTGGATGGGGTTCAGCCTCGAACTTTCGTCAACGGCAATTAGGGTTAATGTGGGTATTAAGACGGCCATCTCGGTCAGCGATTAATTATATCAATCGCTGTCAGGTCAAATACAATGGTCTTTGTCGTTTTCTGTTAACTACTTCTCTATTCTTGTATCTAAGTTTATACTCCCTTTTGACCTTCACCCACAAGTCCCACAACTACTCTTTGTCATGTCAATAATAAATAGGGTAAAGAAATCTACGACACTTCTTTTCTCAAGGTAAAGAGGAAAGTTCGATGCTAGTTCTCAAATATCTTAAGATTTTCTGTTGTGAGCTTATATAAAAATCACTGTATTTGTTGGAGGAAGGTGAAAGCTACAGCCCTTTTATATCAAGCTTAGCCCCATAGTTCCTCAAAGATGGTTAAAAAGTTGTTGAAAATGAGCTAATGTAATATTTTCAACTATATTTTTCATTAATAAAGCTATAACAATGGGGTTAAGGAAAAATAACATTGTTGGAATATTTAGGCTTTATTTTAGCGTGAGCAATATTTTGAAATGACGTATCGTATCATTAAATATTGCCTTATTGCTGAACGTCTTCGTGAAACTATGTTGCTTAACGAGGTGGCCCCCTTAAGCCTTAGAGTGTTCGCCCACTGCTACGGTCACTTGTCTATTAAGATAATTTTTATAAGTATTTAAAATAAATAGTCATTTAAAAATTGGAAAATATTCAACATTGACTCAGATATTTGTTTATTGTCTGCTACCAACAGTATTTGTGTAGTGAAATGTACCCCTAGTTCTAGCTCTGAAGTACAGGCTTCAATCCCGGCCACGGTGGATTTTATCATGATTGGTATTTCAATCATACTCTTTCAAGGTAAGTTATTCATCCTTCTCCCTTAGATTCGTTAGTAAACTTTATGTATGGCCCTAACAGGCAGTAAGACGTGTAGCTTTAAATTAATATTCATTATATAGCAACGTTAAACGAATGCAATTACATATATTTGGATATCCTCTTTATCCGCTTTAAATGGACCTTCATAGTTCACGCCTTCAAAGAAAGTGATTAGGCAACTCATCGTACTTCTTTGCAGGGAAGACAGCCCACCCTCCAGGCATTCATTACACCTCTTGTAAATAGACTGCCAAACCGTAAGAGGCTTCTTAGATGGATCCACGCAGTTCGGATTCTGGAAGAAGTATTATTGCGTTAATACAAATGTTGATTTTAACTGATATTAAGATTACACATGTTTTAAATCTACTTTTTCTCTCTGTAAAAAAGTTAATAATTCTCAAATATACATGGTCAGGCAGCATATAGAATATTTGAATTGTTATAAAATTAATTTTAGTAAAGATATATAATTTTTATGTTTTATAACTATGAAATATTCGCTCTAAAAAAGACAGTAACTTTATAACAACAACATGTTTAAAATAAAATATTTATAAAATGGTAAGCACAGTCTTAAATAAATATATTTATACTTCTTTGGATTATTGTTTAATCATGCATTGTTTATGTTAAATTAAAACCCTATTTAATTAAATCGAAGTGTATTGGTGAATTATTTGTATTCACACTGTAATTTTTGACCATCTTTAAAGACAAACACTGGTACATCTTCTTAAAAGACCCGTTAAAATGTGCCCTAGCCTATCTATTTGATGGTAGCCTTATTAGTTGGTTTTTAAGTAGTCTTAAGATGGTAATATTTGGTTTAGAAAGTGAACTTAACGTGGCCCATACTAATTTATCAATTGTTAAGCTGGCACACAAATACTGGGATGAAAATACTTACTATTTTAATAAAATAATATCTACAAATATATTTCTAGCAAAAAAATAATAATACAAAACATAAAATGAACTGAGGTAATTAATTACCCACAATGGTGGGCATGTAGTCTAGGGGTCAGGCTTCTCTAATGCTGTTGTCTAGGAGGTCGGGGTTTGTATTCCTGAGTGCATTATTGAGGATCTCGAGTGATTTTCTCTAAAAAGTTAAATGGAAAACCATTCGAGATGGTTCTGAATGTACTCAGCAAACACCCCCTGGGCTCTAATCATAGCCAGGTGTACTGGGGATTAAAAAATATTCCGTTCTCCCTCAGCGCAAAGGAAGATACATTCCTACTTAATTCAATCTTCCTCATCCCTACTCCATCAGTTTCGATTCAGATATGAGTAAGACACGGTGACAAAATGGAAAAAAACAAAAACAAAAAAAAAACTTGAGGTAAAAATTGTCCACACAACTGTACCACCTACCGAGCTTGCTTTGTATGTAACGTTGTTCTTGTTCGTTGTCAAGTGGGAATAGGGGAATGGGGGAAGGGGCTAGACGCAAGGAAACAGAAAAAGGTTCTCGGCACGACCGCGAGTGGACAGCTCTACATTGTCCATCAAGTTACTGTCCGGTAACTGGACAGGCAGACACTCACCAACTGTATACAATCCAATTTCAATAGGAAGAGCCTGTTAGATTTTTTTTCTTTGCGACACTTTAATATATTACTTTTTTTTTGCTATGGTAATATCATCAAAGGTGAAAGCTGAAGATCACATGACATGACATTTTAATACGTGAAACTAGATCTAGAAGTGATCTAGTTGTCAGATAAGGACATACCAATGTAAATTGGTTAGCATATACTCTTCTCCACCTCCCATCCCGCCTATACTGCTGTAATTACAAATCACAACTAATATACAAGCCCGTACGATACCGACCTCTTCCCTCCCTGCCCTCTTAACTCACAACAAACAGATCCTTGCGATTCATTCATTACCTCTACAGTCACGACGTTTCCACCAGAAACCTCTTTAGTCTGGTTTCTTACACCAACTGTTCGCTGTGGATTACATGCAATAGTGATGCAAGTGCTGCAATTATGGGTTTTCCTAGAGGTAGCGGGCTGAAGGTATCATCAAACAAAAGTGTGAGGATAATATAATTATAGTATGAATGGCATCACTAATAAACCCTCTAAAGCAGTGGCTCACAGCCTTGGGCCAGTTCACGGCGTTTACTTATAGCCCTCCTTAATCCCCTAGCTTAAGGTGGGGTTGTAGGGAACGCGTGAAAAGGTGTTTTTGCAGTTTTAATAGCAGAACATTTTCTGATCAAAATAAATAAAATATTGCTTCAATATAAACATTTAGCTTAATTTTCTTCACCTGGTTAAATCAATATTTCTTGAAAATCTGTCAAGGATGTGCTGGAATTTAATGACAAATGTTTCTCATCTAATGAAGCTATGTTCTTGACAGATATATAACAACTGTTGATATCACCAGGGGAAGAAAATAAAACTATATGTTTGTATTGAAGCAATATTTTATTTACTTTCATCTGAAAATATTTTGCTATTAAAACTGAAAAAAAAACTGACCTTTTCTCGAATTCTCTACAACCCTACTTCAATAAGTTATTTTTTTAAATTAATGTATACGTATACATTTGTATTTATTTAAAAAAAGTAGTTTGTGCAAAAGAGTCCGTTTTATTCTAAAAAAATAAAGCGTTATTATGTAGAACATTAAGGATCAAAATGAAACTATTTTTACTTATTTAGCATCCATACTAAAGTAACATATGTTCTAAGACTACTATTTCTATTTGGGATATTTAACGTGCACTTTCTAGACAAACTGATCATATCAGCACAGTACTTTTAAACTATGTAACTTAAATCTAAAACAGACACAACACCCATTCCCTGGTCGTTGAGTTATCACTGTGAAAGGGGAAACTCACATGTCACCAATAATAAATGATTCGGCCATAACGATATTTGAACCCGGGACCCGTAACTTAGCAGGAAGATACACTACCGACTGATCTAAGGTGTAGGATTTGTTCTAAGAGGATAAACACATTTTTTAAAACTGGTATGCAGCTTCCTTGTAAAATTTTGATGTGTTAAATTTTATAATGGCAATATATATTTTTCAAATGTTATTTTATTGTTTAACACAAGGTCTACTAATAACATTACTTAAATGGAAAGGGAATTTGTCTAAAAAGAGTAGAGAATCCACCCCTAAGTGCATCCAACTCCGGTACTCAAACCATTAAAATCCTGCCTGATCTCCCGGGTCAGAGTCGATCACCTTGGTTGTGAACTAACTTCCGGCCACAAAGCTATCTATAAATTGATTGAAGAAACGAGCTCTTTGTAAGGAACTCCACGCTTTCAAAACTGCAGGCCTGGGTATGTTATTAATTTCCCTTCTACTTGGTTCTTGTGCAGCACGTTTTACCCCCTGTTCAAACTATCTGCATGTTTACACAATTAGGGTAGGGATGAGAAAGATATAATTTAGAGGTGATATACCCGAATTTTCGTGGCAGGAAAAGAGCAAAATATTTGGGAAAACCACCCTAACTACACCTGCATGGGATTTGAACACCGATATTTCTATCACGGGCCACCCAGTCTACTGCGAGAGTAATTTCTTTAATTAAAACAGTAAGTATTTATTTCATTTTTGAAAATCATACGATGACTATATACATATAACTGATCGGGATGTACTCATAAGTTACATGATAGCTACTCCAATGGTGTGAGAATGCAGAAGGAAGAATTTTAGAAGTAATATACTTGCATTTGTGTGGAATGAGTGTGGGAAACCATTTAGAAAAACACCACCTTCAATAGACTCGACCAGGACTCAAACCCCGATCTCCCCGTCATCAGTAGGCCAGATTTACAAGAGAGTGACGCTTTAAACCATTCGGCCACTGAAGTGAATGGTGACAAAATAAATGTGCCTATTTAAATAATCGCAGGGCTTGAGATTCATGCATGTCAACTTTTTTACATGAGTATTCGTTCGGGCTACCCGCGTATTTACACTAATGCGGAAAATATGGGGTCAGGGAGAATTTAGAGTAAATCTACCCGAATTCACGCGGAGGTAAAGTGGGAAACTATTTATGAACAAACCCTTCCTTCACCTCTGACAAGACATCTTGTGAATGTGGGGAATGCCAGGCCTCCACCGTGGTTCGGATTCCACGTTAAACTGTAGGTCCTCCATTTCATCTCACAATCACCCTACCATTACACATTAGCGTAAGTGCGTATAACCCGAACGGGTAGTAAGACGCGGTGCTAATAATAATAATAATAATAATAATAATTATGAACAAACACCTCAAGAACTCCTATCTGGGATTCGAACCCCCAATCTACCCGTAAACGGCAAATCAGACCACAAGAGGAATGACGCCTTTGCTCTCATACCTTACCCACCAACGAGGGCTTCAAGCTTGGGTCTTTTTTTTTTTTAGCACCGCGTCTTACTACCCGTTCGAATTATACGCCTATGTACAAATTACACTGATGTGATAAGGATTAGGAAGGTTGAATTTGAGAGGAAGTGTACCCGTATTTGAGTTTTAAGAGTAGGTGGAAAGCCATTTAGGAAAATATTCCTAATCTCACCCGACTGGGATCGAATCCCGATCTCCCAGTCTTCTTTAGTATATTCTATTGTGAGAGTAGCGCCTTAGGCCCTGCAGCCACTGAATTGGGTGTTGCAAGCCTAATTGACCTGAATAAAATAAGAATGGGAGTTAAGTGTGTCTTAACAGATTTTTCTTCTTTGGATGTACGATCCCAAGCTATGTAGACCAAGAGAGATTTTTTTTTATTTTGATCTACCACCGGAATTAATTTATAATTACATTGTGTTCTATAATAGGTTTGAACATGTTGAATTTGATTGATGCTTTGTTATATGAAGTATACTCAGATAGTAAATTCGTAGTGTCTTATAAAGAAATATAAAAAAAAACTGAAAATACGCCCAAATTTAGGCACAGGTAAATATAGAATGACCTTGGGGGAACGACTCTTAGATAACTCGGTGGTAAGACATTGGCATACCAAACCAAAGGTTTTGGGTTCGATCCCCATGTCCAAGTGTAATTTTTCGACTTAAAAATATTATATCTAGATGTGGTTATATCCATACCTCAATTATAGTAGCTTGTATATTTAAACCAACAGGCGAACATAGGTAATATATTTATAAATAATGGGGAAGGACAACATTTTGTGGGTTTTAAATTAACAAAATTTAGTTATTATTATTACTACTACTGTTACTAGGTGTTCTGTCTTACGACAGTTTACTAATAATTCTAATGCGTTCTGTCCTCTTCTCCACCTTCAGCTCCCAGAATGTTCTTCCTTCCTTCCAGTCCAATAATATTTGAATCCTCCTTCCTAAACTCCTCTTTCCCTCAATCTTTCCTTCTATGACATAAGGAAGAAGACAACTCCTCTTAAGGATGTGTCTATCAAATATCAGATGATCATATGACTTTATTAATGAATATATTTATGTAGTAGCCTATTAGTAGCGTTGGTAACTATCAGATACGTACTAATGAGTTAATAACCTTACTACAACACGTAAGCCTAATAATTAAACATTGACCCTACATTCTGGTATCCTTTCACCTTAAAATATATTCTCAAGGGTAACGGTTAAATACAAACATTTATTTTAAACTCGGCTTATTTATGCTAATTTTTTAAACATGTCATTTAAACCGGGTTGATTCACTTAAGAAATTTGACATTTCTAATCTTCCTAAGGTTTTTTAAACCAAAACACATACCATATTACTTTCCCAGTATTTTAAATGAAAAGCTATAAATAAAAATATCACATTTTTTCCTTTTTCAATTAAATTGTGAAATTTTATTAAATAAGTTAAATTGTTTCAATAATTATACCTAGAATTATTAACTTTTGGGCCTTACTAAACTGGTAATTTTTATTAAATAAAGCTATTATATATAATGTTTTATTATATTTTTGTTAAAGTTTAGAGAGTAAAATATTATACTGTTTTATTTTATATGTGGCCCGTGGATAATTATATATAGTTCGTCAAAATGACCCGCGGACCGTATTGAAGTGGTCAGTGCACCTGGTTACGAACCTAGGGGTCCCGGAAATCAACCCAACGGTCACCAGGGTTGTTCTGTATTCTATTAAAATTCAGCGGCATTTTATTATACAAGCAAGATTGTTTCAACGAAAGTAAGATATTTGGTAATACTAAAGTAGCACTGTTAATTGGGAAGAGTTTACACTGAAATATAAATTTAAAGTTAAAAAAACTGGTCATATATTGATAACAACGCTACCAACACAGTAAGCACATATTTAATAGCTTTACACTTTTATTGGGAAAACAATTATATTTACTTTTAACACTTTTTATTTAAACTTAATAGCCAATCAAATATTTAAAAAAACATATTAAATTAACAATCTTGGCTACATAATGTAAATGGACTACTTAGTATATAAAACATGTTTGAATAAAAAGAGAAATAAATCAATATAATTCGAATATTTGTGGCAAAACCATATAATAATGTTCACCCACACATTCTTTCTCCAATAAAATTAAAAAATGACTGAATAAGAAAGAAAAAATCACTTAAATTCTGAGCAAGGTAACCACTCAGCGTTGCCAATTGTTATAATATTTTATTGGAGTCACTAGTCATAATAATTATATACATAAGAATGGCAATACTTCTCCCGCGAAATAAGCCTGAATTCACTTAGATAGTCTTAATATGTGATCTACTCAACTTTACGTTACAGAAATAAAGTAGAGCACACCTACCTGGCAGAGAGATTACAGTGTAAAGCTTTGTAAAGTCTTTCAAAACAAAATCTCAGGAAATTTAATAAAACAAGACACACTTATGATCATATTCGACTACTATTTTGTAACATGAATCATAAATTTATGTCTTTATTGCTTAAAATTGTCAATCTATCAAGCTGATGGTGACAGGCTATAAACTACAAGGGTTTGAAGATGCATGGAAAACATTGGTGGAAGGGGAGGGGGGCTTAAGATAGCCCCAGCCCCCGTAATATAGGGGAAAAAAAGGGGGGGGGGATGCCTCAAGTACAATTATCCCCGATGTTACTCCGTGAAAATTCAAACAAAACAACCATATTAGAGTCGTAAAAAATAGAAACTTATCAAATCTTATAAATATATTCGGACCAAGTCTAGCAAAATTATACCAGTTTTAAACAGTGTTTGGAAGGGTGGTAACATTGATTCAAGCTCAGGTAAGCCGGTGCAGTCACGCATTCTTTGTTATTATATCCCTGGGAACGATTAAAAATATATCCAAATAGTAAATATGCAGCATTATCTTGATGGTACTCCAAATTACGGATATTGTTGGAGTATTACGTGATTCAAAAAGTTTAGGCTACATCCTCTCCTCATATTATAATTGGCTGATACGTCTCAATTCTAATTATTATCTATACTACACGACTAACGTACAAGAAGGTAAAAGTTAAATCAACTTGAAGTATTGTATTCGTACATTACTCACTATATTGTATCGATTATAAACAATTTCATTGAAAATAATGTATTTCAATTTTTTACTATAAAGCTTTGGTACAGCAAATGCTCAAGATAACTCTTTTCAAGGATGCCTTTATAATTCATTAAATGTATTTAAGAGTCAATTTTAATCAATTTTAATATTAGTAAAATTGATATTTCAGAAGTGTTGGCCAACCATAAGTTACCCTGTAACCTTAACTACGTACCTATTTATAAGATAAATTGTGTATCTAATAGTAAATTATATACTAATTTGTGGCCCAGCACTGTAAACTTCGGTTTCAAAATACTATTAATAATCAAATAAATGTTACGGTGCACCGTACAGACTTTTACTTGCTTTTATCTTAAAATATACATAAAAAAACTCGCAGGATTTGTGAAATGAAATAATGGTTCTGTCTATACATTGTTGTAGAAACATTACACCTAAGATCATAAATTAAATAATAAACACTGTTACTAACTTACTCTATGGCACTAAGAAATAAGAACACTGTTACAGAAAAATAGAGAAAAGACAAACATCTTTGCTCACCAAAGAGCATAAGAATTAAATTGAGTTTCAAAAATCTGTAATTAAAAAGTATATATATATATATATATATATATATATGTGCTTATAGCTAAGAAAGTATTGGTTTTATAAAAATATATTTCTAATAAAATATGTTTATCTTTTATAATACTACAACTTTAGAATGATAAGTTATTTCATATCTCCAATAGTGGCGGGTAGTGATAAAAATTGTTAAATTTCCCCATGTGAAATAACCTCAAACTCATTTTCATAAGAAAATGAGAATTTCCAGTTTGCTTATATCGATAAACAGTGTCTTGATATAAAATTTAATCAAAATAGTTAGAGCGAATTTTGAGAAAATCTATTTTTTTTTGTATCGTTTTGTTCTTCAATAAACAACCCGTGATTTTAGGATTAGATATCTAATTCTAAAAAAAAAAACCTTGGGGGGACCTTATGAAAATCCCAGATACCAAGTTTTATCCCAATCGGCGAGATAGTTTTGGCTCTACCTCAAGGTACAGACAGATGGACAGATGGCATTGCTAAAACAACTTTTTTGGTTTCAGGGGGTCATGAAACGTCGACATTTGTCAAAATCACGAGTTGGTTTTTTTTGACGCTCATAATACTTTCTTTCCGAGGTGTCTAGAGAAAGTAAAAATCATTTCTTATACCGAATAAAATATTATTGTGCTAATGCTTTGTTTCCTTTCTATTTTTCGACTGGATTTTTTTTTTAATCGCCAGAGAAAGAATCGATTTGTGAATCAGGTCGAGACATTTGAGTATATCTAAAAAAAATCGATAAATGGAAGGTGAATGATTTAATTTTGTAAATATTGATCCAAGATAGAACATCCCTGTTTTACCTAAACACTACTAAATTTTAGCTAGCAAAATTATAATGAGATTGAGCCACATGCAGAGGAAATAATGGAGATCATCAATGTGGATTTTGACGAAATAGATCAATATTGGATAGGATTGTTTCTATTCGGCAAATATTAGAAATAGAGTGGCAGTACAACATGACAGTATATCAATTACACATGGATATTTAAAAGGCCTAAAATTATAAGAAACAGATTCTACACAATTTTAGTTAAGGTTGGGATATCCAAAAAAACTTGTCAAGCTAATTTTGAAACAAACACTACTTTTTAATCTAGCCTTATCGTATGCTATTAGGTTAATGCAAGAGAGTAGAGAAAGATTGATATTAAACGGTGCAATGCAGCTACAGTACTAGGATACGCAGATGATTTAGCTTTGTTGGGAAATAGTAAGGAAGGTTTTGCAAGAAATGCAGACATTTTACTAGAAGCTAGTAATGAAATAAGTTTATAAGTGAGCGTTGAAAATACTAGGTTTATGATCAGACAGTGAACACAGATTGGGGTCGATAATTTAGAGATTACTGCAAACAACATATCATTTGACAAGGTTAATAAGTTAAAATATTTAGGAAAAATTTAACTAGCAATAAGGATACTAGAGTGGAAATTGGGAAAATAATTGACCAGGAAAATGCATTCTACTACTCGGTCAGTAGGCTGTTAACATCTCACTTGTTGTCAAGGAACGTAAAACTCAGAATATACACAATTATAGTTTTACCTGTTGTTCTGTATGAGTGTGAAACGCTCTCTTACCTTACACGATAAAAATAAATTTAGGGTTTTTAAAAACACGGACTTAGGAATATATTTGTTCCAAAAAGGGATGAAAATACTGGGGAGTGGAGGAAGTTACATAATGATGAGTTATAACTTACATTCTGTAATATTCACAAGACATAGTTACGATGATCAAATCTCACAGATGACGGTGGCCAGGACATGCAGTGCGAATAGAAGAATCTAGAACCGTGTTCAAAGTATTGACTGGTAAACCCATTGGGAAGAGACCATTGGGAAGACCTAGACGCAGATGGGAGGATAACATTAAGATGGGCCTGAAAGAGATAGGGTGTAATGAGATGGACTGAATAGAACTAGCTCAAGAGAGAGATAGGTGACGTGCTTTTGTAAGTGCAACCGTGAACTTTCTAGTTCCTAGCGCCATACAGTAAGTCGCTGTCGAATGACCTTAACTCGCGTATCCTTCCACTCCACTTTAAGGTGTGGCAGAAGGGAGCGAAAGTATGTTTACAGTTTTTATAGAATTGAAATTAATTGGACAAAATAAATCAAATATTTCTCCAGTAGCAACATAGAGTTTAGTTTTCTGCACATGCTAATAGCAACAGATGTTGAATATCTTTAAAGTATTTCCTGGAATTTTGTCAAAACTTTTTAAATAAAGTGAAAAAGTTTTGACAAAATTCCAGGACATCTTTGACAGATATTCAACATCTGTTTATATTAGAATGTGCAGAAAACTAAACTTTATGTTACTACTGGAGAAATATATGATTTATCTTGGCTAAATAAATTTAATGCTATAAAACCTGTAAAATTACTAGCGCTCCCTTCTGCTGCACCTTAAAGATACACATTCCTTTAGTCTTTGTATGGAGTGTTAGATTTCTCCAGTTTTTCTTCTTTGGCTTAAGAACAGCTTAGAAGTCTCAACAAGACTATCGAGCATCAAGTTCACTTGGCTTATCTGACCGGTAAGAGGATTATAAAACTAAAACTAGCCTCGTCGATGACTGCTCCATAGCTAGTCCCATCCTGTTAGATCTTTTTTTTTTTTTTTTTTTTTTTT
>CABFVZ010004692.1:0-12771 GCA_902151445.1 Timema monikensis | reverse complement strand
TTAGGCGTTTTAACGTCAATGGCGACGACAAAAAAAAACATAAAATAAGGAAGGAACCTTCGGGCGACGAATCGGCCCTTTCCAGGCCAAACAGGGCTGGCGTGACTTCCCAAATTACCGGGGAGGTGTGCGCAAAATCCAGTCTACTGGGTGTAGGCAGCGGGGCTCCTCCAACAACCGGAGGTGAGCGTACCGCTGACCGCACCCAGCAAGAGTCACCTTCTAGTGACGAATTGGCCCTTTCTAGGGCCAACATGACGGCCAGCGTGACCTCACCAATTACCAGTGAGGTGGGCGCAGATGGCCAGGGTGAAGTCAATGGGGCCCTTTCAACTATCGGAGGTGCGCGTGCCGCCTTTTTTAGGGCCAACAGCCCGAAAACCGTGAAGAATGGCGAATGCTCCCGCCAGCACGATGGGTGGAAACCTAATGGTGCCAACGGAAGCCCTTACCAGGGGTAGCCTAGCCGTCTTTCGCCGGTAAAGACCGCTGCAAGCGGCACTCACTCAAGCGCTATCGCAAAGGCTTCAAAAACCCGCGTCAACTCCAACACCTCGCCAATGGGTGTCGGTAGAAAATAAACGCTGTCTGAATTTTTTTCAGACTTGGAAGACCGGGTCACACGCTTCGCGCTTGTCGACAGCTCATGCGATTTCATGGACGTGAAGGGACTGTCTTCAGGATCAGACCTCCCGTTGATGCGCGATGAGTCAAGCCAGGGGTCCGATGTTGAGTCTGAGGGATTTCAGACCGTAAGACTCCGCCGAAGGAGTAAGGCTGGCAACACCAGGAATCTACTGGAGGGCAACCCTAACCATTTAGGTGGGAGCTTTGGTGATGAGAACGAAGGCAACGGTTGCCCGGGCCAGGGTGCGCCAGCGTTGGGTAAAGGTGGGAAGCGGCGGAAACCTAAGGGTATCAACGTAAGCCGTGCCTCACCCCAGTCTGGTACTAGTGGTCCTGGGCTAGCTCACACAACCAAGGGGAAGGGAGAGACTGGTCAGGGTCGTGATCAGTGGAGGCTCGTAGCTAAAATTAGTGAGGGAGCTGCTCCAGAAAATATTTAGCCTTTGTTTTAAAATTGTGTAAAAGGGAAAAAAACACGTATAAAAAGAAAATTTATTCAGGAACTTGATAAAATCTTAACAATAAAACCAAACTTTTTTTATTTACTTTGACTTAAATTGTTACAGTTATTCATTTAAAAATGAAATCCATTTTTCTTGTTTTAATTTGCGCAAAAATTTCAATAATTTTCTCCTTGAACTCTGGATGACAATTGAGGAAATTTTTCTCCATTGAAAGTACTGCAAGTACATTAGTCTTTATTTTAAATAAAAGAACAAAAAAAATTAAATAGAATAGTTGGAAGCAGAATAATAATCTAATTCTACACTCTTCTACACTTCATCACATTAGAGAATATGATACACGGTTTTTAAGCACAACAAACGATGAGTAAAAAAAAATTCCTTCCACCATCACGCCAGAGCAACAGTACTCTCTCTACCTGGCAGTCCCGCCTTTCTCCCCATCTCTCTCCTCTGTGTGCATGCGCACAGCAGTCAAACACCACGTCGCTGGCACTGTGAAGCGCACAGTTCTATACAAAGATTTTTGTATCTATTTCATGAACTGGTGGATGGCTACTGAAGTACTGACATTAAGCTTAAGGAATATATATTGTACTACAAAAATAAAGAAAGAATTAAAGAAAAAAGGACTCATTATATTAAATGTTATCGAAAATATCAAGTGGAAATAGGGGGTGCTGCAGTTCCACGGTGCCTATAAACGAGCCGCCACTGGTCATTGGGAAGGGACTCCTGACACGGACAAACCTTGGCGACATAAAGGAAGAGCTGTTTGGTGGTGGGCTTCCCCGTGAAATCCATCACCCAGATGCTCTTCTTGTGGAAACGTTATCAGACGACCGGAGAAAGGCAACTGTTCACGAACTTCGTTGTTTCTCTGACTCCCGGGGAGCATACCGCAACACTGTACTCCATATCAGTTCCACGTCAAGTTGGAGAAATACAAGTCTCCAGGGGGACCGGTTGAGTTCAAGAACTGTTTCCGGTTTGGGCATGTGCGGAGGGATTGTTGCGCTAACCCTAGGTGTGGGTTTTGTGGTGGTAACCACGAGAGAGGCGAGTGCCCGGAGGAGAGACGATCCCCACTTAAGTGCCTGCACTGCTCAGAAGCCCACTCCTTGGCGTGGCGGGGCTGTTCCACGTACAAGTCCTTGCGGGTGGCAGAGACTGTGCAGGCCTCCAAGGGTCAAGAAGGGAGGACGGATGGTCTAAGTGAAGGCCAGAAGCCCTCGGGCCACGTTGTGGTACGAAAGGTGACCTTGACTCCTGCTCCGACACCTAAGTCGCTGGTGAAATCTTTCGCCAGTGCCCTGTCAAGGAGAACAACCCCTCCACCTAAGGCCGAGGTACCTTCAAAGGCCACCCTACCAGAACCGTTGGCATCCGTGTTTCTCCTTTTGGTTGAGGACCCGTCCAAGACCGCTCCTCTCCCAATCCCAACCCTCATCACTCCCACTCCCGCACCCTGCACATTTATCCCTACCCCTTTACACCCTTCCAACCCTTTTCTACCGTTCCCAACTCCCACCCCTGCAACCCCTACGCCCAACCCGCTTACCACACCACTATCCCTGAGGATGATACCGCAAAGCTCAAAAATTGCATTGAACTTCTCAAGGGCATTCCGGGACTGGATCCATGGGACTTTTCATCGAGTCATTTGAGGAAGGTCCAGGAATCTCCGAGTAGTAACCGTGGCCACCTGATCATGGAGCATATCATTCTCAACCTGATCTCTCAAGGCACTACACCTGAAAAGAGGACTACCAATGCTGAAGGAGCTCACGGTCGCACTCTGGAACTCCACCGGAGTCGTGGGGAAGAAGGCTGAGCTTAAGTTTCCTGGCAAAGCATCGTGTCGATGTAATGTTGTTGGGAGAAACCCACTTGAGCTCCACAATGAGGTTCTCGTTAGCAGAGTTCATCTGACATTGGAGTGACCGAGTGAGGTATGTGGGAAGGGGTGGGATGGCGGTCCTGGTCTGGAGGGGCCTTACCATCACGTCATCTTGCTTCCTTCCCTCCAACACATGGAAGCATCGGCTATCCAACTGGTGACCTCGACCGGTCCAGTGCGTCTCATTTCCATCTACTTCCGTCCCTACCACCGGTTTGATCGGGCTACGAGGGCTGACATGGAGGTGCTGCTTCGAGGTAACACGCCTGTTTTAATTGGTGGTGACTTCAACGTTAAGCACCCTTCATGGAGCTCTAGGATTATGAGCGCTTGTGGCAGATTGCTCCATGACGTCATAGATCCACATGGCTTGGTGACTTCCGGCCCTCCCACCCTACCCACTTCCCTCTTAATCCCCGTGGTTTCCCGGACGTCCTTGACTTCGTCCATGCGGTTCGGGAGATGGTTAGAGAATACCATAACTGTGTCTGGGAGGACAAGATTGAGAGCCTGTGCGTGCAAGACAGGTCGCTGTGGCGTATGACGAGGAACTTGATGTGGGTCGCCGCACCAAGGCCGCCTATTGTAGGTCATAACGTGGTGGTTAACTCCGACCAGGAGAAGGCCGATGCTCTCGTTGAGCACTTAGAGATGCAATTTTAACCGACTGACGACCCCTCAGACCCGGTGCACATTGCGCACGTGGCTCAAGTCATCGGTGCAGTCTCGTACAGACCCTTGGATGAACCTGAACCCACGAAGGTGACAGAAATGTCGTGGGCGTTAGCCGTTCTAAGACTAAACAAGGCCCCCGGACGCGACGGTATCAATAACGTAGTCCTCATAAAGCTGCCCTTGGAGGTGATTAACTTCTTAGTGGAGCTATTCAACACCTGTACTGTTCCTCAGTCACTTCCCCGAGCTCTGGAAGCACGCCAACGTCGTCTGCTTTCATAAACTGGGTAAGGACCTGGCTCTAGCTTCGTCTTACCGACCGATCAGCTTGCTCGAATGTTTGGGCAAGTTGTTCGAGAGACTACTACTGACGAGACTGACCCGACATGTTTGCGAGGTGGGCATCTTGGTGGACGAGCAGTTTGGCTTTCGGGTGGGACAGGTTACGTCTCACCAACTCGTCCGGCTCGTGGAGCAAGTCATGAGGAGCTTCAACATCAACAGGCTGACTGGTGCTGTCTTTATTGACGTGGCAAAGGCCTTCGACCGTATTTGGCACGAAGGTATCCTTTTCAAACTCATCTCCTTGAACCTATTCTTCTACCTAGTTAAAGCTGTACAATCTTATCTATCCTACTGTTCCTTCTACACTACCTTTGGGAACGCCACCTTCCAAGTCAGAAGCATCTGGGCTGGAGTGCCGCAGGGTTCCCTCATGGTCCCGATGTTCTTCAGTCTCTATGTGAACGACATTCCAAAATCCCCAGACACCAAGTTGGCACTGTATGCGGACGACACGTCTCTAGTAGCAGAGTCGTGGCGAGGGCAGCTGGTGGAGAGGCGATTTCAGACGCACCTGACGCAGTTGGAGGGGTGGCTGACCACCTGGAGGACAAGTATTAACGTGGATAAGAGCACAGGAGTGCTCTTCGCATGGAAAATACAGTTCTGCAGGCTGGCCCCATTCCGGCTATTTGGAGAACAAATCAGATGGGAGAATAGTGTTGAGTACCTGGGACTTACGTTGGTCACCAAACTGACTTGGAGATAGCACTGTAACGAGAGACTCAACAAGGCGAAGCAAAGGATGGGACCACTTCCAGAAGCTAGCGCAGTCCTTCTACGACAGACTTCCCGGTGCCACCAATCCTCCTATCCAGGTGCTTGGGAATTACGCCATTGACCCTGGAGGTTTCCATCGACGTCCCAACGCCCTTCTAGGGTAAGTGAGATGTGTCAAAAGTGGTTTGGGAGGCTCTCACTCAGCCCCCCATAAAGTAGTGTCTCGGCATATAACTCTAAAAACCCTTATTCGGTTTCCAAACATACTTTCCGTATTCCCCCACCAATATAAATAATATGTTTTTCTTTGTTCCAGAACTTCGCGCGAAAAGGCACAACCCGTCTTTAGAGCCCGAAACCACACGGTGTGACCAATTGGTCGGTACGTGTTGGAACTTGCTCTCGTGCTCCCCTTTAGGGAGCATCAGAGCATGCTATTGTGATTGTGTGATTGTTGTCACATTATGTATTCTATTGCATCAATTCGACGGAGGAACAACTTGGACGTAAATCTACATCTGCGGACAAAGCAGCTGGTGGTTACGATGTGTGAGGCGTCGGTCCCTCCACCTCGCCGCAGATGAAGCCTCGTCCGAGACTATGAGTATTTGAATGTTAGAATATGCGTTAGAGTCTTAGTACTCTTTTTAAACTATATCCGTAAGATATAGTTTTGATTGTTATAGTTCTTACTCTTTTTCTATGCTTTATGTCAGAGTTTCTGACTTGTTTTCCTATACCCAAATGGCCTAGTTTTGAATTATGGACTTTATGCTCTCTTTGTCAAGGTCCATATGACATGATTTTGTATGTCACTGTTTCTTCTTTTTCTCTGTCCTTAAGACATAGAGTAAAATACTAGGGAAATGTCTTGACACCCTAAACTGTAAGGCCATTCTACGGCTGACTTAGTGCTTAGGATCCCATAATGGTGGAAATCAAGTTTTCTAACGCTTTGTTCAATGACCTAATTATGTCTGTGACTGATACTAGTCCCTATTATTTCTTTTTAGTGTACCTGTTTACGGTGCGTAACCTGTGGGAGCACTACTAGTTCGTAGTAGTGGCCCGCGGGGATAGTGCTTAGTCTCCGGCCCCCTTCTGGCGTCGTTTCTATTAGTTTATAAGTTTATTGTTTGCATTAGTTATAGTGTGCCTAAGATTGGGTAGAAGTATTAATAAATTGATTATTCAGGCAGTACTAATTAATATTAGACCGGCCATAGTATCTTAACAGCCTAGATTCCTGGTAGCTCGCCATTTACTATATGTAAAATGACAGTTCCTCTTCTAAGGAACTAGTCTTTGTGTTTCGTAACTCTATATGTAGTTAACTTATGCTAGCTAGCGCATTTAACTACCATCGTTGTAACTCTTTAAACTAGAACTTACTAGAATTTGACATCATCAACTATTATTCGACTATAATTCATGTATATACCTTTCAGGTCTAAGTCTAGTGACCGCTAGGCTAGATAGTTGTTATAATTTGGAGCTTAACCTTAAATTAATATTTGCTTCCTGTATTATTATATATATTGCCGCTGTGTTAAGGCTGACGCTCCATCGGAGCAGAATGTGTGTTACTACTATTTTGAAGAGTTACTAGACTCATTAATAGACTCTACCTTACTTTTGTTGATTCCTAGTTACTTAGGTGTTTATTTTAATTCCTCCCTGTTGGGATGTATACGTCTATGGTAACTGATTTAATTTCTCTTAATTAGCAAAGGACTGTTTAATCTAAGATATATTTAAACTTTGTGTAATTATTTTAACTTGTTTAGATTTAAATAAACTGATTTGTTAAACTTGTTTATTTCTCTTATGTTTTATATTTCACAAAGTTGTAAATGTATTCGTCACTTCTTCTATTAGATAAGAGAAGCGAAGATACATTGAGCGCTTTATTTACACACCAGAATGGTGGAAACTACCAACTCTTATGCGCATCCTTATAGCAGCCCTTTTTTTTTTGTAACTTACCTTGTCTCCTTTGTCAGCTGCAAAACAAAGAGACAGTGTAAATACAAAAACAAAACTTAAACAAGGACATGCTATGAATGCTATTGAATGTATTAGGCGGGAAACCCATTATTTGGTTAAATACGTGATCGTAGATAATTTTCGAATTTAATTTGACTATACATTAATGTGCAAACGTTTAAAAAATGATCGTTCAAGGTTACCGTGGAGAAATTTCTCTGAAAAATACAGTTAACATTAAAAAAAAATAGACAACTGGAGTTAAAAATATTTTACCTGAAAAAATTGACCCACAACTTTTTTTTCGACAAATTAAAATATACTTAGTATTGGCTTCGTATTGACTATAGAAACTACTATTGATTTCAAATTAGATTCCTAAATGCCTCAATACCATCGATTCTTTCTGGTAAATAACTAATATATAATCAATATTTTACTATCACAATTTTCGATACTTCGATTCTTAGCTCTCAAATTCCAGGAAGTAAAAGTTTTTATATCTAAACTTAACGGCAGTATTTGTGATTTGGTCATTTTTCAATAAGATTATTATTAGTTTCTATGCCGTTTCACCTAGTGCTGGCAAACTGTGAATTGTCTTCTAGTGATCTCGCATGGATAAAACATGGCCGTATTAAATTACTTTTTTACTATCTAAATTTTTAGTAGAGATGGAATCCTCGAACTCTCGAATCCCTCGAGTCCTTAAGGATATTCGAGGTTTGAGGACTTGAGATTAAAAACGAAATAAACATAATAAAAAAGGTTGAATAGGAATTGGTTTTAAATCTCTAATACTGCTCATTGGTCATTGGTGATTCAGCCCCAACATAATTATAGGAAAAACTTTACAGCCAGACCTCATACCATTAATATAACTTTTTAACTGAATGTTATAATGAATGCATTTTAGAAAAATAAAACATTGAGTTATTATTTATACTTTCCATCAGTTTATTTTATCCCTATTTCCGCTTATACTCATAATATTTTCCAAGATTCAGATTTGAATTCAAGATTCTAAGATAAAATGAAGTCTCGGATTTGAGATTCAAACTTGTAAAATAGTGGCTTATGTTATGTTATATTTCTAAAATTAAAATATTGCAATATGATAGGTAAAAAAACATATGTTTAATGTATGATTAAATGCATGGAAAAAGAATGAAATTGTAAATGTTGAAAAATAGGAATCGAGAATTTAAAAATTGAGGTAAAAAGCGTATTAGTGGAACTCGATAAAGACACAATGTGAATATGTTGATCTGGGCAAGTCCGAGTGGCGTTTAAACGGCTGTTGCTCTGAAGAACGGATCCTCTGCGGTGCGATGGAGGAATAAAGAGGGGAGGGGAAGGACGTGTGTGATTAAAGCCACGGAATAAGAGATTGAATAAAAGGACCCGGGTGGATAAGGTTTTGATGGTCCAAGGAGGTCGTCGTGTGTGAAGTCTACCCGGGTCTGACAAGGCGCAACTTCTGCTTTGGGATAATCTAGGCTCTAGGGTGACCCTGGAAATTATTTAACTCTTCCCTCTACCCGTCGAAGATTGGTTAGTGATAAATAATACACATATATATTATTTAACTCTTCTCTCTACCTGTCGAAGATTGGTTAGTGATAAATAATACACATATATGTTATTTAAATCTTCCCTCTACCTGTCGAAGATTGGTTAGTGATAAATAATACACATATATGTTATTTAAATCTTCCCTCTACCTGTCGAAGATTGGTTAGTGATAAATAATACACATATATATTATTTAACTCTTCTCTCTACCTGTCGAAGATTGGTTAGTGATATATATATATATAATAAGGGTGTCGTATCCCGGAGTGATCAGTTCTAGGAACGAAAGGACGGGAACGTTTGATTCTCTGCAACTCCAAATCCTTGATAGGAACCTCGAATCTTAGGAGTCAGAAGACAAACTCGTACAAAGTAAAAATGACAGATAAAACATTTATTACTTCTAAAGTACAAGTCGTTTCAACAAGGAATCCAGAATAAATTATCTATCAACGTTCTATTTAAATCTGAGAGCCGCTTTGAGAGAGCGAGTGTTTCTGTCTGTCGCAATCTCAATTTACAGGGTTTATATAGCCCTCTTGTTTATTTCTAGATTTTCCATTCTACGCAGTACAAGTGGTGTAACTGTGGACTTTTGGAACATCAGGGGACAACATGTGACCCGGGTAGTTTCCAATATTTACTCTTAATGAATCTATCTACGCACTTTGAATAGTGGCTGTGTTTCAGGTCACGTAGCCCCAAAAATATCTATAGTCTTTAGTAACTTAACTTTGTTGCTTCTTATACCTAATGACACCTTAGTCACACCTTCTTGTATTACGTTTACATGTTATCTTAATAATTATTATGAATTACCTGATGGCTTGTCTTATTCACTTAGTACATCTCAAGGTGCGCCTTATACGACAAGGGTACTTTTATTCTAAATGTTATCTTAACCATTCCTGCCACTTTAGAAATGCAATATNATATATATATATATGCATTTCTAAAGTGGCAGAGATGGTTAAGATAACATTTAGAATAAAAGTACCCTTATTTGCCTGGATTGGGATACTATTTTAGGAAAAACCACCCTCAGTACACTGAATAAAGATTCTAACCCCAACCTCCCCATCATGGAGTGACGCCTACAGTCAATGCGCTCATCTTTGCGTACAAATAAGGGGGCCAGGGCAAAAACGTGATAACCCTCAGAGATTTAGATGGGATGTATTCACTATTTATTCGAACTAATATAATATCTTAATATCAAGCTATAAAAAATAAATAAAATATGCATTGATACTAGCTATTCTCAAGCACTTGACTGACTTCTAACAACTTATAATTCGTGAGGTAAGCTACCAGAAATCACTGCTAACACATTTTTTCATAAAATGAGTGTTATTATGTTTTAGCCCTAACCCTCTCAATTTATGATTGGTGTAATGCTTTGTTCTAATCTTAAAGTAGTTGGTTCGGTGGTTGGATGGTCTAAACTCTTGGGGTTTGAATCTCGCTCAGTTGTAATGAGGATTTTTTTCTCTCTATAAATTGCTATCCACTTTCCTTACACGCCAATGCGGATACATTTCCTCTAAATCCAACCTAATTCATCCCTAATACATCAAATCTCGGTTGAGTAGAGAGTGTTTTTTCCATTTGTATTATTGATGTTTTCCTCTTTCTTCTCCTTGCTTATGTGGGTACATTTCCTCTATACTAACATCCTCATCCCTAAACTATGGATCAAATCAAATACGCTAATCAATCCAGGCCTATAAACTATATATAACACAGCGTCTTACTACCTGTTCAGGTTATACACATATATGATAATTGCTCTAATCGGGTAGGGTTGAGGAAGGGAGTATTTTAGAGGTAATTTACCCGCATTTTCTTGGAAGTAAAGTAGGAAACTAATTTGAAAATACCACCCTCAGTAGACCCGATTGGGACTCAAAACCCGATCTTCCCTTCTTCAACAGGCCAGTTTAATACGAGAGTGACGCCTTAGACCATTCAGCTATTTACGTGTATAAACTAAAAGAAAAACTTTCGTTAAGCTAAAGAGATATATGGGCACTTTTTCAAATATATTATTAAATATTGGCTTCTTATTTATTTTTAATTGTGTCTATTTTGGTATTCTACTTCACATTGCTGGTTTAGAAGGCAACAGTAATTTAATGTCCCATTCCCCGTGTTTCAAAGTATGCTGGTAATGTTTTAACGACTCTCTTCAGTTTTATAAATTGTGTGGATGTCAGTAGTAAATATTCGTAATGAATCAAGGTAGGTACGCAAGCTGTGCCTCTTGATGGCTTGTAGATGAATGAGTCGACGCCGAGGTGCCGGGGAACTACATAGAAATACATAATTAGACAAATAGAAACATTTGGTGTCATTGACCTGGGCGGAATGTTATTCAAGAGGTCCCATGAAGGATCATTTTATAGGACCCGGGGTTTGAATTCTTTACATGCGGTTTAATATGGAAGGGAATTTTAGAATAAGTTAGGGAACCTCCTTCATTTTTTATAATGTTTGCCGCCGCGATTTAGTATCCGTTTGAGATATTCGCATACAGCTCCTTCACTGGCCCAATGGTCTAAGGTTTCACTCTCGCGTTGACTGGCTTGCTTAAGATGGGGAAGATTGGGGCTCGAATCCCGGACATATTTACTGAGGGTGGCTTTCCCTATATGGTTTTCCTTTCTCGTTCCACGCAAATGCTGGTAGATCACCTCTAAAACGATTTCTTACTCATTCCTACCCCATTAACACAGTGGTCATAATGAAACGTGTACAACTTGAACGGGTGATAAAAATAAATAAATATATTAATAAACATATACATTAATTAGACTAGTGGAACAAGAACGAATAAGGTATAATTTCAGAATAAATTTACTCACATTTGCGTGAAAAGGAAATAGAAAACTATTTATGAAAGAAAAGCCACCAGACCATGATTTGAACTATCTTCCTCTCACTGGCAATCCAGTCAACCACGAGTGACGCTTAATACCACGTGATCACCGATGCGGGTGAACCCCTTTATTTAGTCTGATATCCAGTACTGAGCCTTTTTTTATTTGGCACCGTGTCTTACTACCCGTTCGGGTTTTATGCTTAAGTACTAATTTCGCTAAATGGAATAGGAATTGGGAAGGTTGAATTTAGAGGGAGTGAACCCGCATTTGCGTGGAGGGAGCATGACAAACTGTTTAGGAAAAATTACCTTAGTTCATCCAACCTAGATTCGAACCCTTGTTATCGCCGTCCTCGGCAGTCTAGCTCAACTCGACTAGCGAGTTAGCTAACTACGCCACCGAGGAAGGTTACTTAGTTATTAATTCCTGGGATATCTTAGTCAGAGGGGAACTACGAGAAACTTGTAGGATGAGTTAGGTAAAATTTAGAGGAAGGTCATTCTCAGTTTTGGATGGAGGAAAGGAAGGAAACTATGAAGAGGGAAAACACACTCCAAACAGCCGACTAGGATACTCACCTTAATTTTTACAACTGTTAAATGCCTCTAGATTCTAGAAGATATTTAAAGTGGTCTTCTCAATCATTTTTTTAAATGTTATGTATTTAGATGCTATTCGAAATTATGCTCAAATAGATGATTTTGAAAATTTGATGCTTTTACAAACTATTTGGAGTGGTCTTCGAGTGAAAATACTTCAAAATGTTATGGATATCTATTCTAGAAGGTATTTGAAATCGTCATTACCTAAACATTTTTCGTATTTTGATGGCCTCAGAAAATATTTAGAGTATTCTTCGCCTAATTTCTTTTCAGACATTTTAATGCCTCTTAAAGTTAAATTTGAAAATTGAATCCATCTATAAGTCTTTTGGAATTGGATTTAAGGCCATTATTCAGCTTCATATTCCATTATATCAAAGGATTTGAAACATATCTGGGGTTTGGGGGTGCGGGGGTTGGAATCTATTCCGTGAAGGCGCAAATTCTCTCCGTGTTCCTCCAGAACTCTTGCAGGGATTAGAAAAAAAAAGTTATCTTCACCTTCATCGTGACCTACTTGGCATGTTTTACCCTTAGACCAGAGTTTTAGCAACTGTTCGATCGCGATCGACCATTCGGGTCGATATTGCTGCAAATTTCATTCGATCTCGTAAGAAAACTACTTTGTCATTAAAATTAAATCTTTGAGTCTTAAAAACTTGCAAAGTTTTCAATATATTTTTTTAAATATAATATTTGAGTGTGACCAGAATAACCGTGGTTGGTCATAATTGGTAGTGTTATAATAGAATTAAATAGTTTAATGTGAAAATGTACATTTTTATTGGACACAAACATTTGGGGAAATATTTTATTTAAGAAATATAAATAAGATATAGACAAATAAATGGTACGGTTCACCGCACAGACTTACTCCCGCTTTTACCTTAAATTATAAATTTACTAAAAACTATTAGTAGTATTTGCTGGGGTATGTTCCCTCGATAATTATTCATAATTTGACGTATGAGACTATGCTAATTACGTTTCAATGACGT
>CABFVZ010004691.1:12693-44328 GCA_902151445.1 Timema monikensis | reverse complement strand
TTAGCGTAAGTGCGTATAACCCGAACGGGTAGTAAGACGCGGTGCTAATGATAATAATAATAATAATAATAATAATAATAATAATAATTAATATTCAGATTCATTTAGGCAAAATTACAAGTTTTGTAACGTAACTTTTTCTATTCTAATATTAAATATTTAAATGTGGAAATTTTGTTTAATTCTTTAAAAGTGACTAGGGTAATTGTCCCGCAAAGGTTTGAGTTTAGTTGGGAAGTCAAACCTTTATGCATTAAGTAAATATCTGGTGCTATATTTAAATTTAAATTTATGGAATAAATTTAAAACTGTTTAGTCTGTATTCACAGGTGTGAATCTGACGTGTTGTAAACCATTTAAAAAAGGCTCATTAAGCTCTTTGCAATCTTTGTAATAATTTGGTAATTTAAACTTTTGATCCTTTTGATTTTATTTAATCTTAATTCACCACAGTGAATTAGAAGCTTGTACAGTAAGTCCTGCTATAACGTTGCCGATTAAAACGTTGTTTGGTTTTAACGTTGTTAATAATCTGTGACCATTTTTTTTTACATAACGTCCGCTCTATTGGCTACAACGTTGTTTTTCAGCTTAACACGCACCAAGTGTCAACTGCCTGGTTCCCGTTTGTGTGGGCCTAATAGGCCTATGAGTCATGCAGGTCACGTCAGAGATTTATATTACCCCCCCCCCTACCCATCTTCCATACAACAAGCCGTTAGTAGTAATAAATAATAATAATAATAATATAAATGGGTATTTTTACGCAAAAAAAAATATTTTGTTTGTTTACAGTATTTTAAATTTGAAATATTTTACTTGAAACTTGATACTTTTTGCACCAGATTTAGAGAATTTCAGCAATACTGAGTTGGCAACACTTAAGATGGTGCAAGCTATGAGCAGTTTTGTTCAAGCATACAAATTTTTGTTTAGCGTTCTTTGTAGTTTTTATATTTTTAGTTTGCATGGGTCTTTTGTTTATCTTTGGTGTTTTTTATATTTAATACATTTTAAGTTCGCGTGTGACTTGTGTTTACCATTCTTTGTTTTTATATCTAATTTATTTAGTTCACACACAATGTGTGTTTACTTGTTTTATTTTTTATTTTAGCTTAGGAGGCCTGGGGCGGGGTGTTATCTGTTTGCAATGGCGTCTAAACGTCCATGTAATTTATCTAACACTTTAATTGTAAAGAAAAACAGACGATCTATTAGTCTGGCTGTTAAAATAGACGTAATACAGCAACTCGAATCCGGTCAGCGCGGTGTAGACATTGCTGCAGCTTTGGGCCTACCTGCAACTATTATTCGCACTATAGGGAAAAATGCCATGAAAATTAAGTGCAGTGTGGAAAATTTTTCAGGGCTCAAGTGTGAAAAAGGTCAGGCGTACAAGAAACGAACGCATTGAAAGGATGGAGAAAATGCTTTCGCTGTGGATTGAATCTCAAAACCAACGTAGTGCCCCAGTTACTTTAGCCATTGTTCAAAGTAACGCTAAATCTTTATATCATGACGTGTTAAAGCCTAAGGACGGCGAAGGCTCTAAAGAAGAATCTTTCAGTGCCAGCCGAGGGTGGTTCGATGTTTTTAAGCACCGGTACAATTTTCATAATATTAAAGTGACTGGTGAAGAGCTGCAAGTTCTGACAACATTTTGGCGAAAGCCTTTGTTGTTGAGCTTCAAAACATCAATGAAGACGGCGGATACTCACCAAATCAAGTTCTCAATGTTGATGAGACTGGACTGTTTTGGAAACGTTCCTGCCAGAATTTACATTTCACAGGAAGAAAAGACAGCACCAGGTTTTAAAGCTGCGAAAGATCATGTAACACTGTTGCTAGGTGGGAATGCATCTGGTGACTACAAGATGAAGCCACTCCTGATTGCCAGATCAGAGAATCCACGAGATTTGAAAGGAAAGATGAAGGAGCACCTTCCCGTTATTTACAAAGCCAATAAAAAGGCGTGGATAACTGGTGCCATGTTCTGTGAGTGGTTGAAAGTCTACGCAATACCCGCGTGAAAGAGGTACTTTGCGAAGGAGAATTTAGATTTTAGAATTCTCCTCCTCATTGATAATTCTCCCTCACATCCTCATGACATTCCTGACTTGGATGAGCATGTGAAAATTGTTTTCCTCCCTCCCAATACTACGGCTCTAATCCAACCAATGGACCAAGGTGTAATTGCCACTTTCAAGCGATACTACTGGCGACGTACGTTTGAGCAACTTGTCGGAGATACATATGGTGAAGACAAGACCAGCATCAAGGAGTACTGGTGGAGCTAAAATCTCTTTAACACCATCAACAACATATCCATGGCTTGGCAAGAGGTTTCCCATACGTGCCTCAACGCGGTGTGGCGAAATCTATGGCCTGAATGTGTCACAGATTTTAAAGGATTTGAAGAGATTGTGCCAAGCGCTAACACAAACCTTCAACATTGCTCGTGAAGCAGGCTTCCAGAATCTGGAAATGGAGGACATAGAAGAGGTGGTGGACGCCAAGATTGAGGAACTCACTAACAAGGAGCTACAAGAGCTGGCCCAAAATCCAAGCCCTGAATCTGACAGCGAAGAGGACAAGCCATCATGCACATTTACTACAAAGAGCATGGCTATTGCATTTCACCGCATTCAAGAAGGACTTTAGATGTTGGCCGATGAAGACCCTGAAGTATTATTATTATTATTATTATTATTATTGTTGTTAGCACCGCGTCTTACTACCCGTTTGGGTTATACACACTTACGCTAATGTGTAATGGTAGGGTGATTGTGGGATGAAATGGAAGACCTACAGTTTAACGTGGAATCCGAACCACGGTGGCGGCCTGGCATTCCCCATATTCACAAGATGTATTGTCAGAGCTGAAGGAAGGGTTTGGAAATCAGATAAATCTGTGCCGGGACCAAGGATTGATCCCCAGCCGCCAGCATAGAGGTCTGACACCTTACCCCTAGACCACCAGGTCACCGCCCTGAAGTAGAATGCAGTGCAAGAGTTCACAGAACTGTCATGAAGGACCTTACATGTTACCAGGAAATTTACAAAGAAAAGAAATGTGCCGCTGAGCAACCAACTATCCGTGCATTCTTTCAACCAGTGGCCGTCATGGTGACACATGAGGGGGATAAGATTATGAGTGGTGAGCAGTCCCATCCAGATCCCGAAATTAAATGTATTCCTGTTCTGAGATGTTTCCGCGATATGATACTACATGTATTTGTAAGTATTTTGGGGGGCCTTGGAACCTAACTCCTACACTTAACATTGATTCTTATGGGAGAACATTACTTTTATAAAGTTGTTTTCTATAAAGTTGCATTTCTCAGGAACATAACACAATGTTATAAGAGGATTTACTGAATATCATTTAGAAAAGTTTCTTTAAATAATAGCAATTTTTTGTTTATTTCATTGGTCTCTTCTAGACAAGTTTATACAATATAATTATATTCCTTAAAAGTATGTAACGAACTGTGCATGAAATATAGTGCTATGATTTATTTGTATTCTAACACACTTCAGTCAGACCTGTAAGGCCATGCAACTTGTTTTAACACTGTTTGTTACTTTGAATAACTTATTCAAATATTTATTTAACCTGCAAATGTTTTACTTTTTCATGTAATTAGATATTACCCTCCTCTTTTTTTAGTCTATTGTGACCTTAACTAAATAGAGTGAGAGTGGGGCGGTGCACGTTTGTTGAACAGTTGTGATGTGTCTGCTCGTCGTTTAAATACTGTCTCTTCAAAAGTGTTTTGAGTGTTCTAGAATTGAGAATAAGTTTAAAATTTAAATACGGTGATTTGAAGATTCCTCCAGACTTGCATCTGTTGAAAATAGTGGATACCACCTTATGTGCTACCATAAATTTACTGCAATATCTCTCAAGACATAAAATGACTGAACCGGTAAGTTTACCCTCAACATCAAGATATGTTCCTTACATGAGATTTCAGTCCACCCCTTGTCCATGGGTAGTACAGGGCTAAAAACGATTTCAGTTTTTGGCTCAAATTGGAGGAGTTTCGCTGCCAAAAAGGTACACCACCATCACGTCTGTTGGTTAAAATATCGTAATCAACAACTGAAAGCTATAGTTAGTCAGTGCAGCAAAGATGAAGGGACTCGTTTTGAAGATGTTGTAAACGCCACAGTGGAATTTTTACGTTCTAATATTGGCTATAAAAACAAGTGTACTTCCTGTCAACATTGAATAAGCCATTTTAAACTTTTTATGATGATATTATGGAAGGAAATGAATGCAATTAGTCGGCACAGCATCTTCAAGACAAAATAGAGAAAACATTTGCTGGCATTCTTATCATTTCCAAAATGGGAAATAAGAAAGTGATACACCGTCCAGATTGGAGTTCAGATAAACTCCAATTTCTCAAAGCTTCGTCATATGAGCTAATGTAGCCATGAACTTATGAAAAGACATACAGCATATTCAACCTGCTACTTTGCCAACAAAACTTACCCTTGAAGATGTACAAAATTGAGAAAGGGGAAATACCCACTTCTCTTTCTGCTTAGCAGGCAGAGTGAACAAACAGTCAGATTAGTGAAATATCTGAAACATGACATTATTTTTGCCACCAAAAACGGAAGGCTCAAACCTTCCAAACAGATTATGCTTGGTTTGTGTATGACTAGTTTAATAAGCAGCAGAAAAGTGATAAACATTTTAAATCACTTTGGTCACACCTTAAGCTACTCAACCTTAGAGGGAATCGAAAGTGAACTACGCTATTCTGATGTATACATGAGTTAGTCTATGCTAGGTTCTATGCTATTCTGATGTATACATGAGTGAGTCTATGCTATTTCCTACGCTATTCTGATGTATACATGAGTTAGTCTATGCTAGTTTCTATGCTATTCTGATGTATACATGAGTGAGTCTATGCTATTTCCATCAGCAAAGGTTAAATCAACAGAGTTTGCAACAGGAGTGGCTTTCGATAATTTTGGCCACTATGTCGATACAATCATCAACAGCACTCCCCGATAGCTCTTCTGATCCAAATAAAAAAAGATCGTTTCAAAGTGACGCGCATAACATCAAATCGTACAGAAAAAAACCCAACAAAATACAATTTCACTGGAACTTTAGCACCATTGGACTTTCCTAGGAGGTTCTTTGTTCCTTAATCTTTAACCCAAGCTTGCCAGCGCTATTTACTTTGGATGATATATATATAGAGAGAGAGAGAGCCATTGATCTTCCTGACATTCCAATGTGGATTGGATTCAGTACTATAACAGTTGAGGATTCAACCCCTTTGGTACAAAAAGTGTTTTATTTACCTCCAATTAATCATTCACCTACATCTTCATCAGTTTTATATGAGACAATGAACAGAGCTAACAAATTGCTCCAGAGTGTAAACAATAAAGCATTCTTGTCACATTTAAAATTCAAATCAGTAAATAACCAACATTTGATGTGTTCATTCAGATTGGAGACTTACATTCAATGATGACCTTTTTTAATTCTTTAGGAAAATGTATAGAATACCGTGGCCTTACAGCTACCTTGCCTAGTGGATCCATTAATAGCTTTTTAATGGGAAAACATTTCAATAGATGTAAAAAATAAAAACAAATTCATCCTATTGCATCCTTAGCAATTAAGATATTACATTTCCAGAGTTTCTGCAGCCAACTGATATATCAATTAGCACTGAAATATTGAGGAAATTGAGGCTATAGGCAAATTGCAAATAAATGAACTTGACGTGTCAGCTGAGCTTAAATGGAAAATCACCACAATTTTACCTCATTTATATTAAATTAGTGGGATACTTAGTAGAAGCATATGAGAAGGTGACCATGAGCTGTATAAGTATATACTTCCAAAATTGACAAAACTTTTTTTGCATTAAGCTAACCAAATTATGCAAGATGGTTAGTCAAGTATCACGACAATCTCATGCAAATCAAGGATACACATTCTGATTTAATTCATATCAATCAATAAGGCTGTTTTGCAATCAAAAGAACTCCTCTTGGCTTTTCAAGATTGCTAGTATATCCTACACTTGAACAGACTATGTATGCCGATACAGAAAACAAATTAACTATGTTATCCCTCTTACTGGTACTTCGGGGTAACTGGTTTGGCCTAGTCGAAGTCCAGTTTCCGGGCGACCTTGATTTCCATGCGTCGATCTCGCGGGTCCAGTGGATGGGGGTAGGGAAGGGAGATGTGGGAGAAAACATAGGTGGGTTCTGGGGTGGTCAGAGCGTGTAGATGGTAACCCTCAGGGCTAAAGGGGGAAATCGGAGTAGGTGGGGGTCGGATGGTTGGTGAGAGGGGAAGACGAGGGGAGGAGGTGGCTAACTCGGGTGCAGGGACTTTTGAAGATGCTGGAGCGGAATGTTGACGTTCGGGGGTCTGGTGGTTGCAGTCGGGATCGTAGAAGATGGGTCCACGGGTGGAGTATTGTTTCGTTGTCGTCGTCTTCTTTAGGGTCTTCTGTCGGTGGGCCTTGCCGGCGCGGCGGGTGTATCCCATCCCGTGAGTTGACTATCGGAAGGGTCGATGAAGGTTGGAGGGGGATAGGGCAGAGTCCCGGCAACACAAAGTCGCGGTGGGAGGCAAAGGAAACTGTCCTGGCAACACGGAGTCGCGGTGGGAGGTCGGGGATAGCTGTGGAAGGATAGGGAGTGATGAAATGCTCTTTCAAACAAATAAAGACGATTTAATATATAGCTCTTTCGAAACGGTGGTTCTCCAGGGTTGGGTCACCACTGAAAATAGCTCCAGAGATCACCGGGTTATATACCCTCTACTGCTGTCCGGCCTTGACCAATGGGGAAAACAGGGGCTTCCTATTGGTGCGAGAAACCGTTAGAGACAGTGTCCATCACGCGAGCCAATAGGAAGCGCTGGCGCTGTGAGCAGAGGTTTTGTCGTCACGGACGGCTCAGACAACATGGACTGTGGGCCAGACCGGCAGTGGAGAGGGAGGGTGAAGCGGCGGTGCAAGTGCGAAGGAAAGATACAAGGCTGACTGAACAGTGAGGCACATCAACTAGAATTTACCATTTTACAAATTCCATATCAGCCAGAAGGAGGTGGGCTCGATTTCAATCAATAAAAGCAGATATAACTTCATCTACTCTAGAAAGCGCAGGGCTTAACAAAAGAAATGACATTGTAGCTTTCTTTTCACAGAATTACAAAAGACAGGGATGCAGTAAATAAATTAATAAGTTTAATCAAGAGACACATTAAACCCATTTGATGAATCTCTAAATAAAAACATGCTGTTCAACCTTACAAGTGGGAAAGTGGTCCATGATTATACATCCAATTTTTTACTGAACGTGGAAGCAATCGGAGAGAAAGAGAGGAATAAATTTAAATCAGAATGATCTAAAGACTACAAAAGTTTTGAGAGACAAAAAACAAACAAAAATTCTTAGTTTTGTTAACAAACAGAAGAAAATCATCTGGAAAGCGACTGATGACAAACTACAGGAGGTGATCAGTTATAAAAGTCTATTTGCGAGGATGTTGGCCATATCATCTGAGCACAAAATTGATATTGCTGAAGTGCTAAAGTACCCTTTGACGTCAACGCCCAGGTCTTTGAGTCATGCAGATGGGACTTTCAACAAAAGCGACAAATTGGCACTGGTGAGTCATTTATAAAAAAAAGGGGATTTCAACAGAGACTCCTGACTTTATCGACTTAGTCGTAATTGATGGCTTCTTCCTACTTCATAATATTGGAGAGATGCCTCGATCCATGGGTCAAATTTCTCATACATTTCTTCAGATGGTTACAAAATATAAAGCTAAGTAAAGCTAAACATATTCATTTGGTATTTGACCAATACTTAAAACCAAGCATCAAGGACGCAGAGAGGCAGCGGCGAGTGCAACCTCTAGATCATAAAGTTTATGTCATATATGGGCCCGACCAAGTAAAACCAACGAATGTTATGAACTGCCTAAAGAGCAATGATTTTAAGGTAAATTTAGTTAAATTTATTACTAACCAATGGCAAGAGCCTTTCCACATAGGAATTTTTCAGAAACAAGTGTTTCGTTGTGAATGACGAAAATTTATGTTACCAGTTCACTACTGAACATAATATTACCTCTCGAGCTATTCTCGATGATTATTCCTGCAGTCAAGAAGAAGCGGATAGAAGAATAGTTTATGGTACATCAGAATCTAAGTTTCAAAAGAATATTGTAGTAAGGTGCAATGACACTGATGTGCTCGTCATTTTACCTTCACAAAATCCTTACACAGTCCAAAATTCGGCTGGAGGTTGGATATTTTAACAACAACATTCTTCGTTACTCAGACGTTAATAGATTGTTCAATGAACTCGGTAAGGATGTGTCTCTTGCCATGCCTGGTTTGCAGGCGTTTATGGGATGTGATACATCATGTTTCTTCAAAAAAAAGGAAAAGTTACTCCTTTCAAAGTAATGAAAAAAAAAAAAAAAAATTCCTGGAATATTTCAGAAGATTTTATAAGGAACCTGAACCAGATTCTGTTCCCACGACTACAGCAGAAAAATTTATTTGTTCTATGTACAACCTCGCTAATATGCCAAACAATCAATGAAGCAAGGTACAGAAAATTCGAGATGGCCTACAAACCAAGAAAACTAAATGAGCTACTTACTAAGAGCTTTGCCGCTATTGATTCATTATCAATTCCTCCTTACCAATCATCACTTCTACTGCATGTAAAAGGAGTATCTTTCAAACGAATGAACGCCGAAAAATCTGACCCGATGTCACCCTTAAATCCAGAAGACTTTGGCTGGAAGATCGGGTCTACTGGGATCTATGAACCTATTTGGTTTGATGGAAAGGTTGCTCTACCTGTTGTTATCGACGCAATTGCTGACAATGAACCATCAGGTATATTTTATTACATGCATTTTATCAATTGTATGATGACTTAGCTCAGTTGGTTGCGTGCCTGCTGAACTAAGAGTCCCGGGCTCAATTTCCAGCATGGTAGAAAAATGTATGATTTGTGAAATGTGGGTTTACCCTTTCTTAGTGATGAATTAATGGCTGGGGGCTGGGTGTTGTGTTTGTTCTATACATAAGTGAGTGTAGTTAGTACTTAAACGTAGACCCAAACGGGTAGTAAGATGCAGTTCTAAATAAACTACCAGAGAGAGATCCAGGGAAGATTAGTAGGCGAAGTACTGAGGGACCCAATCTATTGGAAATTCTTAGACCAGATTGCACTGGAAGCGTCAGATAGAGCAAAGACAGCCTACATAGACAGACTTAAAGAGGCACAGGGACGAATAAGACGGGACGTTGACACTGACAATGACGAAGAAGATGACAGCGACACGGAGGGCGGGACTGACACGGACACTAGTGCGGTCTCAGCGGGGAGTGAGTAGGGAAAAAAGGATTGTTAAAAGGGGATAAGCGGTAACAATCCTTGCCGGGGAAAAAAAAATGTGTATGTGCTGGGAGGAGCAAGCGCGAGCCCTGGGAACTGGATTCCAGTACGACTGAGTGTCTGAAGGAACACGGGGGATGCCCTTGAGATCCAGAAGACAGTTTTCCAGTCGTATGAACAAAAGTTAGTGGAATGATTATGAACTCTGAGGGGTTCCCTGCACCGTATGACCCACCACCTTGGAAACAAGAGAGGTGGGTTATGGTTGATGGGCCCTCAGAGTCAAGATGGAGAAAGGCGGCTGCCCTGCAGCCCTCTGGTACCATCTGGGTGATGGTGTTCCCCGGCAGTAATGGGAATAGAATAGTTTAGTAATTTAGCTTAGCTTAGTTAGTAGTTAATATAGATAATTAGGGACGGGGGAACTAGATAGGGAGTAGATTAGGAAATTCAGCTGCCAAGGGTAGAAAGTAGGCGGGGCACCAACTCTGATAGGGCGCCTCCCCAGGTGGTTATTATGGGGATGCCCACCTCTGCTGAGCGCTTGGCGGACTCGAGAGTGAAATCCCGAGCATTGTGAAGGGCCTAGCGGGGGAGGGTACCGGGGGCGTAATATACCCGGGGTGGATCAAATTGAGCTAAGGGTAGTTGAATTTCATTTAAGTTAAGAGCCAAAATATGTGTTGCAATGTTAAAAAGGAAACTCATATTAAAATTGTGTAAATTAAGTAAAAGTTGTGGAAAAAACGGCCCGGATTTAAAGATTGTAAGATACCGGGCCTGTAAACACTGAATAAATAAAATAAAATAAAGTTCTAAATAAATTTATGAATTATATTATAAATATAGCTATTGCTTTATTTTGAATCCAACATGAAGAGTAATGTTATAGATAACGAAAATGACGATGCAGCATACCCATCGGAAGATGACGAAGCTGAAGACTGACTAAATAATAATTGTAACAGAACTCAGATTGATAAATGACATGTGATTTGTTTGATAGTATTGTTGTCTATTTTACAAATTATCCTAAACATAACAGTTGTAAATGTTGTATTACCAAGATATATTACATAATGTTGTATTGATTGTATAAAGTTGTATTACAACTTTATTACATATTTAGTTTTCTTATGGCTCACTTGAGGGCTCACAGCGTGGAGTATTTTTTAATATTTTTCTATACTATGGTAGGTTGTAACATATATTAAGTTTACAAATGAAAGAAATAAACAACAGATTTGACATCTTAAATTGGCCTGGTACCCAAAATACAGCCACCTTGGACTGAACCAAACTGAACACTTAAAGAAAGAACTGTTGTCGGCAGTAAATTGATAAAAAAGTCAAAATTAGTTTCAGTTAAATTGTAATATTTTTTTTCAAATTTGGGTAGGCCGGGCAAACATTTTCCTGCTGGTTTCGAATGCCAGACCAGATTACTTATATTTGGAAATAAAAAGATAAGAAAATTACTCATGAAAGAAAAGTATATTTTTTCGGATAAACTTTACCTAAATATTACAAATCTGACTTCTTAAATAGGTTTGGCATCCCGAATCCAGCTGCTTTGACTGACAGACTGAATCATTCATAAAAGGCGTGCAATAAGTTGCAATTTGGTGCCAAAATTAAAATTAAATTGCTCTGGTTAAATTGGTATAAATTTTTTCTAAGTTTGGGTTGGTCCAGCAGCCATTTTTCGGCTGATTTCAAATGACAGACCAAACTAAATTTGTCTGGAGATAAATAATCAAAGAAACAAGCAATGCATCAAAAGTAGATCTTTCCGGTTAAATTAAAGTCAATTTTTGATAGATTTGAATGGCCGCCATTTTTAAGTTTGGTTGCCAGATCAACAGATGCCAGATCAACAGATTTTCATTTCTCACTGGCAAAACTATAAAATAGGATACTTAACTGAATTATATCTTTCCTGTTAGATTTTTCAATAATGGCGAGACTGGACTATTCCATCAATTGACAACATACACATTTAAAGGGTGAAATGTGTTAGTGTTGAGCCGACAAAAACCCGAGTAACACTATGGATGAGTGCCAACATGTTAGGGTTAAACATCAAGCTGGTGTTTCTACATGTAAACACATCAGCCCATGGACCAAGGAGGAGGTGATGCTTTATACAATCTGTCTTGGGATCAAAGTGGAATGTAGCAATCAACGTTCTGAAGGAGTATGTCAATGGCCACTATACAATGCTGCTTTTGTCACACTGGTGGAAGCTTGGGGAACTGCTACAGTACCTTAATGACATTTGTATTGGAATTGAAGATTATATTGATGCGGACTATAAGGTTATAACAAATAAAACCCTGTAGGATGACACATTTAACAGTTTCAGTATATAAGAAAACAAGGACAATGATGTTAAGGATTATAAAAATGTCCTGATAGTTAAAAAGACGTGTTGAAGAACGTCAGGACTGTTAAGGTGTATTGAAGACTAGTAAATGGGGAATCACCCACTTCTGTGCCCACATGGTCTAGCGCGCTACTCTTAACAGTAGACTTGACTGTCAAGGATGAGGATATCAAGGTTTGAATGTCAGTCGAATGTACTAAAGGTGGTTTTCAACTCTTACTCTATGCAAATGTGGGTACAATTCCTCTAAATATAGCCTTCCTAATCTCTAAACCATCAGCGTGATAAAAGATGCAATGCTTAGAAAAAAAAAAGTTTGGAATCAAGTGTGGAAAAAACCACATACTCTAGAGAAAGATATAGAAAAAATTTCCATCAAAAAGATAGAAAGTAAGTAGCAGTACATAGGCACGTATTTCAATTTTATTAATCTATTTTCATAAAATCAATTCTGCTTTTAAATTCCTATTTTGTTTGATGTAATACCACTCACTTCAGGTTAAGGGATAAAAGCTTTTCATTTTAATTAGCTTCAAACAACTTCGGACATAGTGAATCAAATATCTGAGTCCATAGTGGTTCATCACAAGTTTATTAATTAATTAATTAATTTAGCACCACTTCTTACTACCTGTTCAATTTATACGCTTAAGTACTAATTGCGTTAATGGGTAAGGAATAGGGAAGATTGAATTTTAGAGGAAGCGAATCCACATTTGTGTGGGGAGAGAGTGGAATATCATTTAAGAAAAACCACCTCCAGTTCACCCGGCCGAGATTCGAACCTCAATCTTCCAGTCCTTGGCAATCTAGGTAAACATGATACTAGCACGTTAGCTAACTATGCCACCAAGGTGGGTCATCACAAGTTTAGTTGACTTATATAATAATGACTTAAGTCATCATCAACTGTTCCCAGCCTGTGGCCGGGTCTGTTTAGTAAAATGCCTCCATCTCCCTCTATCCTTCCTCTCACTTGAACACTTTCTGTTATCTGCTCCTCCCATCTCTTCCTTGGCCTCCCTTGCTACATACTTCATCTATATCAGTCTCTTTGGTATTATATTAATGAATCAACTTAAGGTTTTTATACACACTAAAATATCACTTGGTAAAAATAGAATGACACAGGGACAAAATTAATATTATCTTAGATTTAACTATATCCAATTTTTGAACTGTTTTGGATGTTTATTTGGTTTTGAATCTAATTTAAAATGGTATGAAGAGAGAATTAAAATAGCAAAACACCTTTTAGTACATGATGTGTCACTAAGGCGCTGTACTATGTGCACAAACGAATGAAAGCGGTGCAGGCAGCACAGCGTGGTGGAAAGTCATCAATTTGGCGCAATTGTCTTGTGTGGGTGAATACAGGAAGCAAGCAATAAGAGTTCAAATCTGTAGCCATGATGTTATCATCAAGGAAATGTGAATTAGTCAAATGTTAATAGACAACAAAAATCTAATCGAACAGATCTTAAGCAAACACTGTCTACTTGGAAAGGGAATCTTACATAGAATTTCACCATGTATATGAAAATAAAACACATTAAACATTAAAATCTAAGGAGTAGATAATAATGCCTGCTTTTCCATACCCCTACATTAGTCAGATCTATAAATTTGATTAGTTTTTAAATTCACAATTTTCAGTGTAGAAATAATGTATTATAATTTTGAAAATAGATAAATTTAGCTACTTCAATACTTTTAAAGAGCTGGAACAATTGGTTGTGGTAGTTTTTATTTTTCATATCCCAAGCGCACGTCTACTTTTTATTTGAATGATTCAGTGAATTCTGACATTTTAATCACCAAGCCAAATATAACTTAACCCCACCAAAATACCCTCCCTTTGCTTGAATGATCAGAGAAACAGCTGTGAGTCTCTCCATGGAGGTTCACGTGAAAATATAAATATATTTGATTGCATCAACAGCTTGGAATTCGGCAGAGTCACTCACCACAATGCTTCGTCTCTTCTAGGACGCTCCCATGCCAACAGTGCATTTAATATTTATTCTTTACTTCACTTTGCCGACACCACTCACATTCGATTGTTTATGTGCCCCAGCAATTGGTATCAAACCCCAAGTGATTACATTGGTTGTAAACTGACCCATGTCTGTAAGAGATGCGTTTGAGTCTGAGCTCTGAACAGTTGAGCTGGCCCAGTCCCATAAGGAGGCCAGCAAATGGGCCATGAGTCATGTCCACACGCTTGCCCTGGTAGTCCAAACGAATGGGAACCTCGGGAGTAAAGATGAAACTCCTGCACACATAAATACATATATTTCTAATATTAATGTTAACAAAACCAGCATATATTTGGCGGGTTTGACTCTGACAATTTCCTGCAAATGTGGTGTGTTCCCTTACCCTCACACTACCTCCTGATGAGTCCCTGTATGTGAGATGAGATATTGGCCGATAACTAGGATTCAGATTTTGCAATAATTGTTGTTATTGTTAATTGGTTATTGTTATCATCATCATCATCATAATAATAATTATTATTATTATTACTACTACTACTACTACTACTGACCACCGACCTACAAACAGTGAACAAAGTTGTTTTTTTTAAATCTCTATTTGTTACTTGTTTTTCTCTTGGTATCTTCCCTGACCATTCAATCTTATTTGACTAAAGAACTCAATCTTGAATACCTTGTCTGTTAAAAATTGAAAACTAAATTTAACTCATATTCCTCCTTCCATATTTCTGTCAAAGAAAATAATATTCCCATGATAAACAATGGTGATATTTAGCCGTCTGGCTGACTCATTGCACCTTACTAGGTGAAGTTGCTACCTGAGCAAATTATCTGTGATGAGTCCCCCTGTGTGTGTGCCCCTGTAAAAGTTGCTGTTGATTCTGACCTTGGCTCTCAAGAGGATTCAACTCGAACCCCACTCGTGACCATCGATGGAGGTCTGGAGACTACCTCCCAACCCATCTCCCAGTGAATACTAGTGATATCCTATTATATTATTAAAATGTTCATGGTCTACGAACCAAAGCAAGGGAATTATTTACAAATGTTTGTGTGAATGAATTTTATATTATTTGTTTAGTTGAAACTTGGCTCTCTAGTGAGTTTGTTAATGATAATTACTTTCCCCATAACTATAATATTTATCGATCCAATAGATTATATGATAAAGCTACTATCTCAAGGGGTGGTGGTGTTCTCATTTCTGTCATTGATTCTATTTCTGGTGTGGACAGGAGAACTGACCTAGAGAATATTATGTAATATGTCTGGATTGAAATCCCAACATTTGATCGCCAAAAACTGATAATTGGGAACCTATATCTTGCTCCCCAAATAACAGTCGAAGCACCCTACCAAATAATACTATTAGGTGATTTTAACTGTCCCAAAATTGATTGGAAATATCATCATGCTCAAAAACATTTCACATTTCTACATTAAATCAAAAGCTACTCAACTTCTTGCTTTGACCAACATAATAGTATTAGAACAACTTAATGAAGCTGATAATGACACTAATCTCCTTGACCTTGTTTTTGTTAATTTCAACTGCCCCTTAGTAACTCAAAGCTCTCAATCACTAGTAAATATTATTTATCACATCCGCCCTTATTGATTTCACTTGATGTACAGTACCTATTGCTATTAAAATTAATGACAGCCCCACCACATATATTAACTATACACGTGGTGATTACCTTAATATTTACAATTACCTGGCCACTGCTGATTGGTTTTCTGTTTATTCTACTACGAATTTTAATTTGGCTGTAGATAATTTTACCAATTTAGTCCAAAGAAAAATCATAACGCATATTCCTCAAATAACCATTATTAATTCATCCAAATATCTGAATTGGTTTTCTTCTACTCTTAAAATATTATATTAGGGGAAAAATAAAAATATATTAAAAAGTTTAAACCAACAAATATTTGATGTATTCTATTCGTATTTTTCTCACTTTCGTAAATTAGTTAAAACTACTTTGATTATAGACAGAGCCAATTGGATGAACTAATCAGAAAATAATATTAAGTCCAAACTCAAGGAATTTTGGAAATTTGTTAAAAACAGTCGTGTGAATAAAGTTTCCCTGTCTAACCTAGAAATTAATGGCAGAATTATTGCTGATCCTGTACTAATTGCTAATGAGTGTGGCAGTTACTTTAATTTCGTTTATAATTCAGCCCTTCCTGTCTTCCTCTAGATGTTCCGGGACAGATGGAATTACAAGTTTTATTGTTAAAGGCCGTGCCAGCATTTTTAGCCATTTGTTAGCCTATATCTTTAACATTAGCCAGTCAAATGAAACTTTTCCTCTTACAAGGAAACAATCTGTAGTCATACCTATTTATAAAAAAGGGGCAAAAACAAATACTTGTAATTATAGACCAATTTCCCTCTTAAACACTTTCTCCAAAGTATTCGAGAAAATCATACATGAGCATACTTTCCACAACCTTAAAAATAAGTTTTCAGATAATCAACATGGCTTTATAAAAAATAAATCTACTGTCACTAATTTAGTAGAATTTCTTGGGCATGTCGCCCCAAGGTCAGGTTGATGCTATTTATTTTGACCAAAGTAAGGCATTTGACTTGTGTCAGCATAATATTATTCTCTCTAAGCTTGGTAATTTTGGCCTTTCTCAATCATATGTAAATTGGTTCAGCAGTTATTAAAATTGATTCACACACCTCAAATAAATTTTTAGCCCCCTGTGGCATACCACAGGGTTCTAATTTAGGTCTTCTTCTCTTTAATGTGTTTATTTATGACATTGGTAAATATTTGAACTCGTCTAGTTATTTACTCTTTGCTGATGATGTAAAATTATTTAAAATCATCAAATGAATTGCAGATTGTATAGCTACAAAAGATGTAAATGGTATTCTAAAATGGTCTTTTGAAAATGGGATGTCTATTAATAAATCTAAGAGCAAATATATATATATTTTATTAGGAAAACTAATCCTTTCTTTTTTACTTATAAATTGAGCAATGAAAACAGTTTGCGACCTTTATATTAATGATCTTGGTGTTCTCCTGGATAACAAACTTTATTTTCACTATCATGTTGACCATGTAATTTCCCAGTCATTGAAATTACTTGTACTTATTAAATTTATTACGTCATCATTTAAAAAAGTTGACTGTTTTTTATGTCTGTACTACGCCCTGGTTAGATCTAAGTTAAAATATGCTAATGTTGCTTGGAATTCCATCACCTTAACTGACTCTCTTAGGTTGTAAAACGTTCAAAGAAAATTTGTCACTGCGTGCTATGATAAATTATTTAGTAACCCGATTTATTATGATTATAACAAAATTTGAAACCTCTTAGGGCTCCAAACTCTCTTCTCGCATGGACTTTATTGTGATGCCCTTTTTGTTTTTAATATTTTTAATGGCAAAATTTATTGCAAATTTGCCCTTGATCATGTAGGCGTTCATATCCCCTCTCGGGCTTCTCGTAATCCTAAATTATTTTTTATCAATAGCTCTTATAAGGCAAGCAAGCTAAACTCAGAGAATTATTTAAGGATGTCTCATATAAATAATTTGTCATGTAGAAGTTCTGCCTATAATATTTATATTTACAATATTCTGATTTATTTTTTGCATATTGTTACTGATTTTAACTACTCTTTAGTTATTTGTTTTTATTACTATTTTGTATTCTTATCATTATTAATTACTATTATTTTTTTCTGTAACTATTTCTCACTATATAACATTATTTAGCCATTTTTGTTTATCTTATTTTCTCGTGTAAATATATGTATTGTAAGGTACTTGTGTACTTTTCAGTGCTGGCCTGTTATAGGTCTTATGACTATTGGCCAGCACTATAATAAAGGAAAGTGAAATTGAATTGAAATAACAATAACAACAACATAATAAATATATCATCATCATTATCATTATTGCAGATAAATTTGTGCCGGGGCCAAGGATAGAACCCCGGACCCCCAGCACAAAGGTATGACACCTTACCCCTTGACAGCCAGGTCACCTTTGACATGCCAGCTTTACAAAAAAAGTATTTTATGTGATATCTAACAAATCTAAACAGATTTATCATGCATATTAATACATATAATTATACAGTATACTTGATTATTTAAAATAACAATTCTTAAATTCTCAGTGAAAATTTAGTCATCCAGGCTATGGCACATGTTTACAACCCACCCCCTGTTTCCTTCCCAAGGCTACATCAAACATCTCTCCTACCTTTAAACAACATGAGCATCTATTCAATTCAGGAGGGTGTGTTGTTCGTGTTTGCATTTATTTGTGCATGTTTATATATTATTAGTTTTGCTATACATTTGTTTTTGTCTCTATGTAAGACCAACATTTGTTGTTTTACTTATTGATGTCATTGAGTTGTGAACTACGCATTTAAATAGTCCAAAAGCCAAGACTGTGAAAGGTGTAGTGTTTAAACAGTGGATTGAAGAGGACCCTACTCTTTAAGTACTGTTCCTACACCACGTGTCATGTAGGGAGGAGCTTTTACATGTACAAGAACATTTAAGTAATAACTGGAAGCAATTCACTCTGGAAAATATTTTGAACTATCTAGTTGTATATTGTAGTCAGAAACACAATCAATAAGCTGTTGTCAAATCTGTGTGTATGAATTATAAGATAATTTTCAATGTAATCCTAATATTTTTACTGTGCATATTTTCATGTTTTTATTGCATATTTATTCAATTTTAAGGACAGCAATAATGAGTGTGAATTGTGTTTTTCTTTTCATTGTAAAAGCCATACTCTTTTATGTGCTTTTGTCTCTTTTTCATTACCTTATTACATGTATAGTCAAATGTACCTCAAAAAGTGAAAATAGGTTTTCCTTAAAGATATTATGTCTAAAGATTTTGAATATGAAAACCATGAATATGAATTAAATAAACCCTTTTAAAAACAATTAACAAAGTTTTTATAATTGCAGGGCTAATAAAAGATACTATGTCTAGTCCTGTGACTAAGTGTCTGAGAACTAGCTTATATTATATTTAAATAGCGACCTGAAGAATATAGGCGGCGGTGGAGGTTTGTCCTCCTGGCTTTCTGTGGGTCTTAGGTTGGCCGACCTGTGTATTACTTCCTCTTCCTCTAGTTGTATAAGCAGATCCTGGGGTTCCAGGGAGGGGGAAGCAAAGTCAGTGCCTACATTTACCGTCATTACTGGCGCTGCGTGAGTTGGTGTTGTGTGTCGGGAGTTGGGACACGGACCACTCAGCTCTTCTGTCAACAACAGATACATAAGTTGAATGGCTGTGCAAACAGGGATTTCAAATTAAAATCCAAGATGAAACTCTCTAGTCTGGCATGTTTTAAATATGAAAATTTCAAGCTCTAGATTCATCTTTTTCATACCTTTAAAAAGGCTCAAAACTCCAATAAATGAAAAAAGGTGAGTTTAAGCTGCATAAGCTGCATTTAGACAAAACTTACAATGGCATCAAATGCAGTCCCCTTTAAGACCAGATGGATAAATGTTCCTTAACCAAGTCTAAATGCTTTAGTTTCTAAGATATTTACATTTTCGTGAACATTAAAATTTGTTAAATTTAGCATGGGTCATGTTGGAAAAGTGGCCGTACAGGTAAAACTAGTAAGAGGGGGGAAAAAAAGAAGCTTTTTAACTACTTCTTTAAGAGACAACCATTACCTCTTTGTCCAATGGCAGCAATGTAAAGTGTGAACTGTGTTCTTATTTTCATTGTAAAAGCCATATTGTGTTTGTGCCTTTTATATGTTTCTATCCACCTTTCCTGTACCTTCTTACAAATATGAACTACAAACTACCTCATAAAGCAAAAAGAGGTTTTCCTTATTAAGATAAAATTATTGTAATATGTAATATAAGAACACGTGTATCGAATATTAAGACATTTAAAAAGTGTCATGCAACCATCTCTGGGGGAATTCATGTGGAATGGCCCATAAGCATTTATTTATTAAAAAAATTACACTTCTTATAGTCGGCCATTGATTTGAAATCTTTGTGGTACATACATTATCATATAGTTTAATCTGATAAAATGAATTATTGTCCAATGGCCTGGACATGTGTATTAAGACAGTAGAAACACATCATATGTAATACCTTGTTGTATGCACTTGTCAAATTTTGACCCATTTTTACTATGTCTCTTGTTGTATTGCTTCAACTTCCACCCCACAATAAACAGTGTGCTGAATGTAGTGGCCAGGTGATGTCCCCAAATTATGAAATGAGGTGCCAGGAAACATTATGCGAGGCACCTCCATTGATGTTCAACCTTTCTAAGCCCTCAACTGCATTGTAAGGGCATGGATACCAACAACATGAAGTCCCGGTAGATGGGGTAACAGCCCACACAGCCTGAATATCAATGAAGGTGGTTCGCTAAATGTTTACTGGACAGCTCATTTCACAATTTGGGGACATCACCTGGCCACCATGTTCACCACACTTCATCCTGTGGGGTATGTTAAAGAGTCATGTTTATATGACTCACTCAAAGACAATTCAGGAACTTAAAGGAAAAACTTCAGTGGGAGTTGCCTTGGCTCTATAAGATGTTTCTTTATTAAGCAGGGCTGAATTAATCTTTTTGAGTATTGAAGCGAAATCTTAGTTCATCTCATATCAAGGAATTTGGTGGGCGAAGGGAGGAGGGGAATGGAGGAGGGGAATGGAGGAATTGACAGGTTTTAAGTTCTAGAGATTTATCTCTAGAATTGAGAGGGGGAGGGTAGCGAGGATCTGAGGTTGTTTCAGAAGCAGTGAGGAATGCCTGGGGTTGCATAGCCTGCAGGGGAGTCCTGGAGATCCGATAGTCAGAGATTGGACAATGGGAGGAAACGTGTAGTTGATGGCACTGGGGTATGGGGCTGATGGCTGCTTCGCCTCTCCTTATGTTTGTTTTCTGGAGTTTGGCATCCTTAGTCAGAGGTTAAAAGATGTAGAATGATCCTCTGAAAGTAAACAGCCATCGTTGCTCTTGGCTAGGGATGAGATCCTAGGGATAGGGGGTGATCCTTGTGCTATGCAACATGCCTGGAGTGTCTCTGCTGCCCAAGGATGTCCCTAGAGAGGAGTGTGTGACGAGGGTACCTGGGGAGCCGCTGTTGGACTAGCGTGGACTCAGAGAAAAGGGAGGCAGAAGACCTGGGGAGCCACCACTGGACTAGTGTGTACTCAGAGAAAAGGGAGGCAGGAGACATGGGGAGCTGTTACTGGACTAGTGTGTACTCAGAGAAAAGGGAGGCAGGAGACCTGGGGAGCTGTTACTGTACTAGTGTGGACTCAGAGAAAAGGGAGGCAGGAGACCTGGGGAGCTGTCACTGGACTAGTGTGTACTCAGAGAAAAGGGAGGCAGGAGACCTGGGGAGCTGTCACTGGACTAGTGTGTACTCAGAGAAAAGTGAGGCAGGAGACCTGGGGAGCTGTCACTGGACTAGTGTGGACTCAGAGAAAAGTGAGGCAGGAGACCTGGGGAGCTGTCACTGGACTAGTGTGTACTCAGAGAAAAGTGAGGCAGGAGACCTGGGGAGCTGTCACTGGACTAGTGTGTACTCAGAGAAAAGTGAGGCAGGAGACCTGGGGAGCTGTCACTGGACTAGTGTGGACTCAGAGAAAAGTGAGGCAGGAGACCTGGGGAGCTGTCACTGGACTAGTGTGTACTCAGAGAAAAGTGAGGCAGGAGACCTGGGGAGCTGTCACTGGACTAGTGTGTACTCAGAGAAAAGTGAGGCAGGAGACCTGGGGAGCTGTCACTGGACTAGTGTGGACTCAGAGAAAAGTGAGGCAGGAGACCTGGGGAGCTGTCACTGGACTAGTGTGTACTCAGAGAAAAGTGAGGCAGGAGACCTGGGGAGCTGTCACTGGACTAGTGTGTACTCAGAGAAAAGTGAGGCAGGAGACCTGGGGAGCTGTCACTGGACTAGTGTGGACTCAGAGAAAAGTGAGGCAGGAGACCTGGGGAGCTGTCACTGGACTAGTGTGTACTCAGAGAAAAGTGAGGCAGGAGACCTGGGGAGCTGTCACTGGACTAGTGTGTACTCAGAGAAAAGTGAGGCAGGAGACCTGGGGAGCTGTCACTGGACTAGTGTGGACTCAGAGAAAAGTGAGGCAGGAGACCTGGGGAGCTGTCACTGGACTAGTGTGTACTCAGAGAAAAGTGAGGCAGGAGACCTGGGGAGCTGTCACTGGACTAGTGTGTACTCAGAGAAAAGTGAGGCAGGAGACCTGGGGAGCTGTCACTGGACTAGTGTGGACTCAGAGAAAAGTGAGGCAGGAGACCTGGGGAGCTGTCACTGGACTAGTGTGTACTCAGAGAAAAGTGAGGCAGGAGACCTGGGGAGCTGTCACTGGACTAGTGTGTACTCAGAGAAAAGTGAGGCAGGAGACCTGGGGAGCTGTCACTGGACTAGTGTGGACTCAGAGAAAAGTGAGGCAGGAGACCTGGGGAGCTGTCACTGGACTAGTGTGTACTCAGAGAAAAGTGAGGCAGGAGACCTGGGGAGCTGTCACTGGACTAGTGTGGACTCAGAGAAAAGTGAGGCAGGAGACCTGGGGAGCTGTCACTGGACTAGTGTGTACTCAGAGAAAAGTGAGGCAGGAGACCTGGGGAGCTGTCACTGGACTAGTGTGGACTCAGAGAAAAGTGAGGCAGGAGACCTGGGGAGCTGTCACTGGACTAGTGTGTACTCAGAGAAAAGGGAGGCAGGAGACCTGGGGAGCTGTCACTGGACTAGTGTGGACTCAGAGAAAAGTGAGGCAGGAGACCTGGGGAGCTGTCACTGGACTAGTGTGTACTCAGAGAAAAGGGAGGCAGGAGACCTGGGGAGCTGTCACTGGACTAGCGTGTACTCAGGGGAGGGTGATGGGTGGGCACCTCATCTCTTGAAAGCCAACACACTTTATTATGCAGAAGAAGGTAAGAATATTGACAATCTACTTCACGCAGCAATTCTTGGAATTGTGTTTTCCTTTCATGCTTGGCACTCCATCTGTAGCAATAGATAAATTTTTATCTAAATCTATGTTCTTATTTTTTAAACATCTTGCTACCACCTCTGTTATGTCTTCACCAACTTCTCAACTTGGCCAATGAAATCCCTGACCTTCTCCCTGATTTACCCTAATCATTTCTTAAAATTCCCGATTAAAATGTATGTCACAACCGTATAACTCGCCCCTCCCCCCTCATTTTTCTGTTGATATTTTTTATTAAACTTTTTTTTATGTATAATAAGTTTTAAAATTCAAATAAACAGGTTTTTTAAAAATTTGTATTAACATTGTTTACTAGGAATTAAAAATATATTACACAGCTACAAACAAAAAAAATGGCAGTTTTAATTACATTATAATTTACTGATTTAATCATTATTGTATTTCATATTTTGAGTAAAACAACATTTTCCCGAATTTTTAAAGTAATTTACCAAATTCTTGACTTATTCCTGTTTTTTCCCGATCACTTCAATTTTATGGCTAATTCCTGTTTTTTCCCGATTTTCCCAGATGGTAGACACCTTGTGAAAGCAATCAACTCTTCTCGAGGGCCTGTAGAAGTAATGTATCTGCCCAAAAGACACAGATGTGCTGTGTCATTTATATCACAAGACTTATCCAGTGCTATTTGAAAAAGTGTTGAGCCTGAAGCTAGGTCTTTTGTTTACTGAGAAGAAACATTTTCAGCCATCTTTATGGTTTGATCCTGCACAGTTTTAGCAGACAAAGGTGTGATTTTTTGTATGATTTCTTCTTCATTTTTTAAATCGTGAAATGGTTTTTCAGACAACATCATAAAGCATTCTTTCAAATATTGACCGTCTGTGAAGGGTTCTCCCCTTTGTACTAGTTCATGCGTTGCTACAAGAATCACTGAAGTAACAACGTTTGATGATTTCATCCAGTTCTTGAACAATGATGTTGATTGTTGCACTTGGGACTGAAGTTCCTGCATTGCTTTAGCTCTCGCATCACCCTCTGGATAGGTATCAGCAAATTGTGTGTGATTCGTAGTAAAATGTCTTTCAACGTTAAGCATTTTATTAATTGACATATTTTCTTTGCAAATACACACGTTGGGAGTCCATCTGAATTTTGTACAGACGCAAAATTTGGAGTTCATTTTGGCATAAATTCACTATGTTCATCAAAAAATTTTCTTTGTTTTTTCTTTGAGCCATTTTAAATCTTAATCACTTGGCTTGATTGACATAACTACAATCACAAAGCAACAACAAAACAAAACACCAACGCAACACACGCGATGTTTGACATTTTGTTGGTGGAATAGATAAAAGAAAGGAATAATAAAAAAAATACTAACCCAACGACAACACTTTGTTGGTGGATGGATTGAACCAGTTGTGCGGATTTTTTCTGTTAACAAAAATTTGTGTCTTTGTTTAAAAATTAACATTTATTGAACCTTGTAGAGGAGAACCGCATAAACAGGTCAAAGAGCTGCATGTGTCCTGCACCCTGGACTAGCATGTACTCAAGAGATAAGGGTGCAGGAGACCTGGGGAGCAACTGTTGTACTAGCATGCACCCAGGGGGTGTCAGGTCAGTTATTGTCGGTGAGTAGCCACTGGCACGTACCCGACAAGGATATATATTGCAGAGATATAAACTTAGGAAAACTTTATTTGCGGTCCTAGGATTGCTAGAGCTTCCGCTCTTTTTTTATTAAGATACAATTTTTCCCTATAAATAAAACCAATTTTGCATTGTCATAGAGAATTAATATTACAAATACCTATTTTATGTATGAGTGCATGGAGCAAAATCAATTGGTAATAAATAAAATGATAGAATATTTAGAAAATGGTAGAGCACAAATAAAAGTAAAAACACTAACACATATTTACACTCTTCAATATTTCGATGCATTTATAACATCTTCCTCAAGAAGTAGTAGTAGACAGTCTACTACTTAATAGCATTGAAATATTGATGTGTGTGTAAATGTGTGTTAGTGTTTTTACTTTTATTTGTGCTCTACCATTTTCTTAATATTCTATCATTTTATTAAATACCTATTTTAGTCATAATATCCTAAACACCTCGTATTGATTGAGGAATAAATCCTTACATTTACATACTACAGCATTTATATTTTATATAAGTTAATTACACTCTATTAATTTGGCCATTTATTGGTCCTTTGAAGCCTTGTCAAGCAGCGAGGTGGTAGATGGAGTTGTCTCTTTCTCTGCTAGATAGGCCGAGTGTGTATTCAGATTTCCGAGTATCCGGCTCCGAGAGCTCATTGTTGTGGGTGGTAACAGCCCTTGCCGTTGGAGGAAGAACGGTGGTGAACTGGTTGGGTTAGTTGAGGGAACGTTACAAAGTTGAAGCAATTCAACAAAGATTGGGCAAAAATATGTCACGATTCAAGAAGCGCATATAGCAAGGTATTGCATATAATGGTGGCAATCTTAAGAATATTGTTTTAAAAAGTAAATAAAAAAATTCAAGCTCAAGTTATGTAGAAAATTTTCAATCATTTATTGTTATTTTAAGCTTAAATTGAAGCATTTAGTAGTTGAAATAGTATAGTTATATTAATATTAGATGTGTCAACACTTTCCGGTTCAGCCTATATAAAAAACATAAAACACAAAGAATAATAAATGAAATTAGATGCTAGAAGAATTTGAAAAATAACTGAAGACTTGCAGTGATGCCAAATTGATGGAACACAAAGGAGACTTGAATACTTAGATAGCTTGCTGAGATGTTCCTTTGAGTGCCAAGAGAAATGACAAAAAGATGTGCTAAAAGTGCCAAGTTATTTTACTGAAAAATAGAGGATTTAATTTAAATTTTAATAACTTTGTAGTCTTTGAAATTCTTGCATTCAAATTTTTACATGAACTAGCTAACATGTTTTTTTTTATCAGATTAATTTTGAATTGTCTAATATTAAAAACATCACTAGCCAAAATATTTTTAACTTTTTTTAGAACTAATTTTTAAACTTTGAAAATTTAAATAGCTTAAAATAATGAAAATCAGCAAAAATACAACTCGCTCAGTGGACTAACGTGCTAATCTCATGAAGCACTAGACTGCCGAAGACGGGTAGATTGGGGTTTGATGCATGTTGGGCGCACCAAGGATGGTTTTCCCTAATGGATGCATTTTCTCTAAATTAAGCCTTCCTAATCCCTAACCCATTAGTGTAATTAGTGCATAGGCATATCACCTGAACAGGTAGTAAGACGTGATGCTAAATAACAATGTTGACAAAACCAAGATTGGATTATCCTGATCTTCAAGATTCCTTTCAATTCAATCAGAATCATTCATAATCCCACTTGCGATATCAATGTCAGCTGCACCTTCTACTCTATCCCATCTTTAACTTGGACTTGAAGATAATTGCTGTTTATTTTCATTATTTACAAATTCAGAATCACTAACAAATTGATCACTTTCACTTGAGCTATCACTAAGTACTACGAGTATTTGTGTGTCTTGGATCACAGCTTTCCTCTTAGCAGCCATGTTGTTTACAAACAAGGCTAAAGATAAAACTCATAAAGTTATAAAATAATTTTCATGTTCGATATATCGAAACACGTGCAAAGACAAATAAAAGTAGCTTGAACATACGCGAATGTATTGGAAATAAAATGTGCCCTATTTGATGACTTAATACTGAACTAAGAGCTCAAAAACACGGGATCACTCTGAGCAATGCTGGAAATTTAATCAAATATTTTGCACATCGCCTTGAGCGATGTTGGTGCTCAAAGTGATAATATTAATTTAAAATATCTATAAGTCTAACAAAGACTATTATTGAAATAATTGTATTATATTTGGAAGAAGGTGTAAGAAAGGTGGATAGAAACATATATAAGGGACAAAATAATAAATAAGTACTTTTTGGTGTGTGTTGAATCTAAATTATCTCAGATTTAAACCAGGATGGAGTAATCCATTGTTTGTGTTATTTGTACTCTCTTCTTCTTTGTGTTTGATAAAGGCAACAATGCCGAAATATTATTATATTTGTGTTTAAATGTGTGTGTGACTACTTCTACTATAGAATACAGAAGAAAGGAAGAAGATGTCACCTTTGTGCATTGGATTCTTCCCACATCTTTCCTCTTTCCCTAGGTGGGCTTTCTTCATCAAATTTATTCTTATTCTTAGTAGTTTATTTTTCCTCTTTCTTTAGTTTTATCAATTTCCTTTATTATAAAATTATCTAGCCATTGGGCCACCTCATTTTTGAATGAAAGATTTAAACCAGGGGTAGTCTGTATGTGCGAGTTCCCAATGTCTGAGTTGAGAGTTGTTGCAAGTGGCTGTCAGGAACGCTCTGAGTACTCTGGAGGTGTAGCAGGAGTCAAGGTCATTACTGTGGTTGTTAGGATGGGAAGGAGTTGTATGGTTGCTATATAAACGGTGATTGCTCATGCGTATTCTCAGAGGTCCTGTTGTGAGTTCAATGTATTTAACCTCACAACAATTACAGTAAAGTTGGCTGTGTTGTTGGATGAGATATTGCAGTGTTGTTTCAAACACAGGTGTGAACCTTTTGTTGTGTTGATTGAGGTGAACATTTGGTAGAAGGTTGTGAAGGTTAGGTGGCCGTTTGAAAGAAATGCTTGGGTTTTGTGTCTGAATGAAAGAACTTTGAAAGTTGTAGCCATTCTTAAGGATAGTTATGATTCTTTGTGTCCCTGAATGATAGTTGGATGTGAAAGAGATATCATAAGAAATTAGTCTCTGATGTGTTGAGTCATCTGAGATGGCTCTGGAGATTTGAGTATCATTGAGAGTTGAAACGCTGTGGAAAGTTCATTGCAATACTGAGAGGTCTGCACTGTCTGAACATGTGTTTGTCCCTAATGGCCAGGCTGTAGAGGAGAGACTTCTTAGTTTAACAAGTATATAAGTGTGCATATTTTGGCCCACAATTTTCATGACATTTCCCCCTCTCTAAAAGCCAGAAAGTGAGTAGCAAGCAAATATAACCTTGTACCACATTGGTTGACATTTCGTCCATGAACAAGTTGATATACTTAGGTTACAAAGTGACCTCACATCTTCTTCATCAACTTCCACACTGCGTCTTTACTCGAGCGTTGTTTGTGTAGTCCAAAAATACATTATCAGTCCACATATATTGCAGTACCTTCGTCAATGCTTCCTCCAGAAACCTCACTAAAGAAGTTGAAGAGGAAGATGAAGGAATCCTGATCGATGTTGAGCCTGAGAGGAAGCAGACACACCTTTAGGCAGCACTCCTGAACCTTCAGCTTGGGGTCTGGCCGCACATGTACTGCCTTCACCACTATCTGAACAAGTTTAAACAATTAGACATAGCATAACTTCACTATTTGATTCAAGTGGATTGAAGTGAAGCAAAAAAAACTTACCTTTAATTTGAGGGCTAAGGTAAAAAAGAAAATCCTGAGGTATGGTCATATCTAGATATAAAGTTTTGAGTTTGAAATGATTTTAAGATCTTACACTTTTACGAGATGCTAAACTAGCACTAGGAATGATACTATACCAGTATCGATAATTTTCTTTCCATACCAGATATTTTAGTATTGATACCAACCTTATATTTTACTAATATCAGTACTTTTTATCCGGCCTTGAAAGATTTTAATTTACCTACTTTTCTCCTTTTACTTCCTTTATTTTTCCCATCATTTATTATATCTATTCATATTTTCTTATTATTTTGCCTTTAGTTTTCTATCGCTAAATGAAAGTATCGATACTGGGAAATATTGATATATTTATAATTAATTTTTTTCATAATGGAATATCAAAATTTTACCAGTATGGCATATCCCTATGGACGAGGTAAAGTAGCTATGCGTGGACACAAACCCAATAGGTCCTTTTATAACCACTCTAATTTTATTGGAGGCAATATTTTCATAAACTTTTCACTTTACAGTATACTCCTTTTTTTTATCCTGGCCACGGCAGCAACCAGGTAAATCCACCTTAGCTAAATCGGGAGTTGACTGTAATAAAAATGTTAAAACCCTTGAACATTTAAACAGACAATATTGATAACTTAGCAGTTTCTAAAAAATCAAAAATAGCCAAAATGGCTAGATAAGTAGGGTACAGTCTTAAAGCCTCACGCTACCAAAACAATAATGTCTTTCAACAGGAGTAATCTTTTTTAAACAAAAGACAAATAACACACCAACATCCAAAGAGAGAATTCATTCAACTGGCAGCAGCATGGGCTTGATGCAGTTGGGGGTGGAGGAAACAAGACGTTTGTGGTATTGGCGGGGGTGAGTGGAGGAAGTCGAATAGGCACGGTATTTTCTGAACGAATCGTCTCGGTTGCACTCAGGACTTGTCTCAAGCTGATGAGGTGCTGGTAACCATAATTCATCATACATGAGACGTCTTCAAATCAGATTGCTCAGTTCTCCAGTTACAAATTTCAGTCTATATTGTTCCTACTATTTTAAGCTTGCATGCACTGTGGTGCCTAAATTTACTAACAAATTCCAGTAAATTCTAGCTTGGGTGAAATTCCCTGTGTTTCCCTGGTTTTTTCCTGACACAAGAAAATGCCTGTATTTTCCCGGTTTTCCAGGTGCGTAAATGGTATTCAGCTCTCTCTCCATACGAATGTGGGTTCCCTTCCTCTAAATTCAACCTTCCCAATTCCTAGCCCATTAGCGTAATTAGTACTTAAGCATATAGCCCAAACAAAGAATTACCATCCGAGTTTAATGTCAGTTATTGGTTAGCAATAAAATAATAATAATGGAAAGTCGGCAATAAAAAACACTGATATATAAAAGATGGTTTAAATTAGGAGGGATAGACAGCACACTTACCTAGGTAATACTGGAGTAGAAATTGTTTGGATTGAATACTAAAAAACACACAAACACATTTTAAGGACAAGCTTTCACTGTCACAGACAGCTTCGTCAGGTCAAGAGAGTATACTGATGCTTTTGTTTGAACTGTAAGGTTGACTGTCCACAGCTGACTGTTTTTCAGTTATGAGATCTACTGTATAGATAGCAGCACTATGAATAATGTTAAATTGAATGTAAACATTGTATAGATAGCAGCACTATGAATAATGTCATATTGAATATAATAATAAGTGTGCTGGTAGGAAGGAGAGGAATTACCTAAGGTTGAGGTTAGGGGCTTGTCTGGATTTGATGATATATTGATGGGGCAGTTCCCATATCCTTAGTTGTGAAGGGTTGCATATTACTTTATTCAGGGATTTGACCACCTTGGTTGTGTAACAGTTAGGTTATGGGTTTCGGCATGTGCTGCTACGGGCTTCTCCTTATTTTTCATTTTTGTGTCATATCGATGACCATTCATTCTCTTTCTTAGTGTTTCTGTTGTTGAGACCAATGTACTGTGCTTGGCACTGGTTGCATTCCAGTTGGTAGATGAGGTTTTCAGAATCACAAGTATGGTGGCCTTTTATAGGACAATTTATTTTAGTTATGTTGCTGGAGAGTGAATTTGTTGGTTTATGTATTGTGCAGGTTTGCAGGGGGTGCGGTTGCAGGGAAAGGAACCTGACATATGTTTGGGTTAGGGTTCAATAGGGGGGTCCGGCAGTTTGGGTTTTACAAGTAAGTTGCGTAGATTGTCTGGCTGTTTATAGGTTAGTTTTGGAGGCTCCTTGAAGATATGTTGTGTAGTGGTGGAGGATTGCAGTATGGAGAAACCTGTTTTCAAGAGAATGTTGAGTTTGTGTAGTCCAGGGTGGTATGTAGTGACCAGAGGGATGATGTTTGTTCCTGTTGATGTTGTGGGCCCACTATTTTGAGCTCTGTCTATTTGACTGCACACCAGTGCTTTGGGGTAGACTCTGTTCATAAAAGCATGTTGCAGTTTTTTATTGCATTGTAAAAGGTCATTGTGGTCAGAGAAAATTCTTTTGGCTCTAATGGCTAGGCTATATGGGAGTGATCTGTTTGTGCTCATAGGGTGGCAGCTGTCATAATGAAGGTATTGTTGTTGGTTGGTTTCCTTGGTGTGTGCTGTTGTTTTAAGGTGTCCCTGATGGAGTGTGATGTCTACATCCAGAGAAGTAATGCTGGATGTGGATAGTTTCCAGGTAAATCTTAGCGGTGAAAATATCTTGAGATCTGCCAGGAAGGACTCGAGTTGCTGAGTGGTGCTGGTGCAAATCATAAAGATGTCACTGATGTATCTGAACCAACCAAGGGGCTGTAGCGGTTGTCTGCCCAGGAACATACGTTCTAGTCTCCCCATATACAAGTTTACATACGAGGGGGCCATGCGTGTTCCCATGGCAGTACCTTTAATTTGTAGGTAGATTTTGTGCAGAAATCTGAAGTAATTTTTCTCCAAAATGAAACTTGCTAGTTTTATCAGGAATGCGGTAGTGGGTCTGATGCCAGCAGGACGTGTGTTTAGATACTCCTCTATTGCTGCGAGTCTGTGGATATGGGGGATATTGGTGTAGAGTCATGTAACATCAATTGAGACCAAGATGGCATGCTGTGGAAGAGGATTGGCCAATGTGTGAAGTTGTTTTAGAAAATGATTTGTGTCTTTGATGTAAGATGGTAGATTCTTGACAAGCCCTTAACCTCAACCTTAGATAATTCCTCTCCTTCTTACCAGCACAATTATTAATAGATTCAATATGACATTATTCATAGTGCTGCTATCTATACAATGTTTACATTCAATATGACATTATTCATAGTGCTGCTATCTATACAATGTTTACATTCAATATGACATTATTCATAGTGCTGCTATCTATACAATGTTTACATTCAAT